>JAQPPZ010002149.1:13000000-13155138 GCA_028583015.1 Wollemia nobilis
CTTTGATATCATAAGTCATACTATCTACTCTGATAACTAATTTTTCATATTTCTCTTGAAAAGTGTTAAACCATTGTTTATTTCTAATCATATGCATACTTGCTTTGGAATCAATATACCAATAGTCAATGTTACTTGGTTCACACACCCAACAAGCCAGGTGCATGAACTTGGACCCGAACCCACCCCAAGTGCATGGGTGCAGGGGCGAGTTTGGTTGGGCTAAATCTTGGTCAAACCATATCCTCATTAAACCTTGATAGAACCCTACATGATAGGGTTTGGATAGGACAAACCCTGATAAGCTGTAGGGTTTGATCTATCACACCTTATCGAAAAGGGCCCAAAACAAACAAAAAAAAAACTCTTTTAATTTTTTATTATTATTATGGACTTAAATTCACTATAAAATGAATCAGATTCCACTCTTATTATATAAACCCTTTTTTAAAGGTTTCTACTTCATTCTTACCATTAGTGAAAGACTAAAGAGTAAAAGAAAAATTTTGGTATGGATAAAGGAAGAAAAAAGAAGGTTGGAGAAAGAGTGAAAAACAAGAAGTTGATAAAAGGAGTTTGATAATAACTTGAGAAGAGGAGCTTGAGAGGATCTTGAGAAGAGGACTTTAGAAGGAAGGTTTTAAACTTTTTTTTTGGTATTTTTCCACACATAGAGGGGAGATTCACATCATCTTCACATCATCATGGAGGGTGTAGGGAGTGCATCTGGTTCTTCAAAATGCCCATTATGGAAATATGTGTGTTGTGGAACAAAAGGTAAAGGGTTTAGGAGGTACATGTAAGTTTTGGAGTAATGTTGTGATATAACTTTCATAGGATCATACCATATGTTGAAAGCTCATTTGTGAAAATTGAAGGGGAAATGGGGTTGGATATGTAATGAAATCAATGATGTCTAATGCCAAGAGATCATTAATAACCAAATGAGATTAGATGGAATATCCACACCAACCCCATATTCTACTTCTATTCAAGGAGGCCCTTCTACAGAACCTTCTCCACCTACTATGTCATTTGCATCTTCTATGACACCACCTCCAAAGTCTTCTAAGCGAAGGAGGGCTGCACCACCTAGGGCCAATCCCATACAACACATGTTTGATGTTGAGGGTAGGGAGGAGCTTGACCACACTATTGTCAATTTTTTCTATGCATGTGGAATCTCATTTAACATGGTCCATTCACTTTATTTTGACATAATGGTTCATGCCATCAATAATGGACCTATAAGATATGTGTCTCTAACATATGAGAGAATTTATACCACTTTGATGGAGATTGTGTGGTTTGAGAGAAATTAGAAGCAAAAAATAGGAAATTAATATTGTATTCAACCTTAGGAATAATATGTTACATTGGTATTTATACTCGTAAAAATAAATGAACTTAGGGAATATAGGGAAGTTAGGGAAATAGAAGAAATAAGGAGGAAAATATAAAGGGAAAATGAGTTGGTTCACCTTGTCGTCCTTGCCATCCAATCCTGCCCAGTCAGTTGTCATCCAAGTCAAACTTACCTGCCCAGTCAACTATTGTCCAAGGAGGTAAAAGAGGTAAGATCCAAAGCTTACCGTTGAAATAAAGTTTTAACCTTTTTTACTCCTTTGTGCTCCTTTTACTAGCTTTATTTCCAACATTCTCCCCCTTAAAGTTGATAGGACTGACTATACAATCTCTCAACTTTATATATTGAGCTTTAGCTATACCTTTGGTGAAGATGTCAGCAATATTATCCAAAGTGTTGCAATATTGAAGCTCAATTATTGTTGTTCCACCATATCTCGAATGAAGTGATACTTCATATCAAAATGCTTTGATATGCTATGGTGGACTGGATTGTATGCCAACTAAATGGCACTTATTTTATCACAATACAATCAAGTTGGACCACTATGACTTTCTCCAATCTCTTCAAGAACTTTTATTTACCATAGGGCCTAAGTACTAGCATGAGTGATGGCTATATACTCAACCTCAATTGATGACAATGCTACAATAGTTTGTTTCTTGGAACTCCATGTAATTAGTCATGATCCTAAACTAAAACAATTCCCTGATGTAGATTTCCTATCATCTATGTGGCTGCCCCAATCACTATCACTAAAGCCAACTAATTTCACAGAATTATATTTTTGGTAATGGATTCCAAAATCCAATGTACCTTTTACATATCTTAAAATTCTTTTAGTTTCTTGTAAATGTAGCTTGGATGGACTAGCCATAAACCTTGAAACTAGAGAAACAACATATTGAATATCGGGCCTGGTGTTGGTGAGAAACATCAGACTCCCAACCATGCTTTTGTAAGTGGTCATGTCAACCTTTGATGCTCCATCGTCCTTGCTCAATTGGATCCCATGTCCAGTAGGAGTTGCAATGGATTTGCACTACTCCATGGCAAATTTCTTGATCATGTCTCGATCATACTTGTGTTGACATATGAAGATCCCTTTATTTTATTGATGCACTTCCATCCCTAGGAAGTATCACATTAAACCAAGATATTTCATCTCGAACTATTTCATCATGGAGTTTTTGAACTCTATATTCATTTTATTGTTACTACCCATAAATATTAGATCATCCACATACAAACAAACTATGATAATGTCTACTCCATGCTTTAGGTAGTATAGATTTGGTTCACTTTTGCTTCTTGTGAATCCATACTCGTTGAAATAGCCATCAATGCATGAGTACCAAGCTCTTGGTGCTTGCTTGAGGCCATAAAGTGCTTTCTTCAATTTGTAAATAAGGTTCTCTTTTCCCTGTTCTTGGAAACCTTGAGGTTGTTGAACATAAACCTCTTTTGTCAAGTATCCATTTAGAAAAGCACTCTTTACATCCATGTGTTGAAAATTCCATCCTTTATGGGATGCTAAGGAAAGAACTGATCTAATTGTCTCTTGTCTTGCAACAGGAGAAAAAGTTTCCTCATAGTCAATGCCATATTTTTGAGTAAAACCTTTTGCTACTAGTCTCACCTTATGCCTCTCAATGCTTCCATTAGCATTGTACTTGGTCTTGTAGACCCATTTACATCCAACACATTTTTTACCTTTGGGTAGCTTTACTAGCTCCCATGTATCATTATTTTTTATAGAGGTTATTTCCTCTTTCATGGCTTCTTGCCATACATTTTGAGTACATGCCTTCTCATAGCTAGTTGGTTCTAGTTGTGCACTAGCCAATAAAGCATAATTGACTACATCTCCTCTAGGTTCTTGAGAGTTATCATCTCCATACAATTGAAAATTCTCAAGTTGCTACAGAACTGAATTCATTTCACTAGCTTGGCTTCTAGTGAATCTTCTTTGGAAATTTTGATCCAACATCTGAAAGGAAGGATGATGTTGTAAAGTTCTTCTACCTCTTGATGGAGAGTCAACGTCCATCGGTGAAGAATTTACTGATCTTTATGGAGAAGGACTTGGACTAGTGGTTGATGTACTTGATGTAGTACTCTTGCTTGGCCTTGGACGGGGTGGTGTGCCTTTCTTGGGAGACACCTACTATATTTGTGAAGAATTTACATCTTGGGACTCATCATCAACAAAAATTCTTTGATTACCCCATTCTCCCCCTTCATCAAAAATTACATCCCTGGAGAGTATAACTTTATGAGTCTTGGTATTGTAGAGTCTATATGCCTTTGTAGACTCACAATACCCTAAAAATATACAAGCTTGAATTTTTGGATCAAGCTTCTTCCTTTTCTCATCAGGAATGTGTGCATATGCTAAAGAACCAAACACTTTGAAGTGTTGTACATTAGGTTTCTTTCCGTACCATGCCTCATAAGGAGTAACACCATCTAAACTAGAAGTAGGAATTCTATTTAGAATATATACACTGGTTATTATAGCCTCTACCCAGTACATATGAGTTAGATGCTTAATCTGTAGCATCGATATTGCCATCTCAACTATGGTGCGGTTTTTTCGCTCTACCACACCGTTCTATTGTGGGGTATAGGCAGTGGTAAATTACCTTTTGATCCCACTTGATTTACAATATTTCAAGAATGCTTTTGAGGAGTATTCACCTCCTCGATCTGTCCTAAGACATTTTACATAATTCCCACTTTGATTCTCTACATTGTTTCTAAAATCTATGAAGCAATCAAAAGCTTCATCTTTATGTTTCAAAAAATAAATCCAGCACATTCTAGAGAAGTCATCTATGAAAGTGAGAAAATAATAATAGTTTCTGAGACTCTGTGTTTGAATTGGTCCATAGATGTCTAAATGTACTAACTGAAGTGGATAGCTGGATCTCCACGCTTGTCCTTTTGGAAACTTCGACCTTGAGTGCTTTCCCAAAGCACATCCTTCACATACCTCCTTTTGTTCATTGATTTTGGGAAGTCCTATCACCATAGCTTGAGAAGTTAGAAGTTTCAAGCTAGCAAAATTAAGGTGACCATATCGCAAGTGCCAAAGCACACTTGGATTTGTTATAGATACATTTGCAATTTGAGCTCCTCCTGGCTCATCAAATTTGAGAGGGAATAACTTGTTCTTGGTCATGGGGACCTATGTGATGACACGATTACAATTATTTTTATCAAAAATAATACATTGTCCTTCATCAAATACAAGTTTGTAATTGTTCTCCATAATTTACCCAATGCTTAGCAGATTGTGTTGGAGTTGTGGAGTGTAATAGATGTCATGCACTTTCTTTAGTCCTTCTTTGTTTGGAACCTCCATGGCTCCAATACCCTCTACTTGCAATGTCTTATTATCCCCTAATTTGATTTGGGATTTATAAGTGGAATATAGAGTAGAAAATAAATGTTCTTTGCCACTCATATGGTTTGAACAACCAGTATCCATAATTCATGTGTCATTTAGATTCTATTATGATTGTCCATATGATAGAAAAATATTAGAGGTATCATCTTCTTCTCCATAATTACCATATTGACTATTGTTGCCTTGTGAATATTTTGACCAGCAGTCGTGAGTGAAGTGACCTGGATTGCCATAGTTGAAACAAGCTGATTTGGACTTGTCACTTCCTTGCCCTTGATTTCCACTTTGTCCTGGATTCCTCCTTGTTTTTGATTTCCACATATTTGTTGATTGCCTCCTCTGTATGAGTTGCCTCCTCTGTTGGAATTGCCTCCTCTGTTATGATTGCCTCCTCTATAGTTGCTTATGCCTCTATCTCTTTGCTTACCTCTACCTTGACCTCTTCCCCGTCCTCTTCCATTGTTTTCATTGGAAGTGAAGGCCTTATCATCGCCTCCGTAGCTGGTTGAAGGAGTTTCAGGAAACCTCTCTTCATGTGACATTAACGATCCGATTAATGCATCGAATGTTAAAAGGGAAAGATCTTTGGATTCTTCTATAATTATTTCAATATGGTTCCATTTCTGTGTAAGTGTTCACAACACTTTTGTTACAATTGTATTAGTCTTGATTGCTTCGCCTAGTGTAACCATTTTATCTACTATTGCTTTTACTCTAACACAATAATCACTGAATTTTTCATCATTTTTCATTTGGATATTTTCAAAATCTCTCTTCAATGTTTGAATCCTTACTTGCTTCACTTGATTACTACCTTGGAATCCATCACTCAATGCTTTCCATGCATCTTGAGCAGTCGTACAAGCAACAATTCTAGGAAATATGCTTTTCTCCAATGCGGCTTGGAGATGAGAAAGAGTAGATGAGTTGCTATTTTTATCTTATTTTTGAGTTTTCTTGTCTGCTGCATTAAGTGTGGTCCAGTCTGTGGGTTCTGTATAGCCTTCCTCTATGATGTCCCACAAACCTCTTCCTATGAGTAGGGTCTTCATATTTATAGACCAGTACTCATAGTCATAACCATTAAATTTTGGGATAGGTAAGCTATTGTGTGAGGCCATAGTTACCAAAAAACTCTCTTTATTTCATGGTTACAAAAGTACTTTGCTGAATGAAAGAAAGAAGAAGAAGGAAGAAGGAAGAGATTACAAATTTTAAGTCAAATCTAACTTTTTCTACTCTATCATTGACTGCTTGCTCCTCTTGATGTGGGGATGCGATCTCTTGATTTGCAAAGTTATCTGCCACTTCTTCTTCATCGTCACTTATTGGTATGATTTCCAGTGATGGTGGTTCTAGGATTTCCACTAAAATGTTGTAGTGTGTGTACTCTGATTCTTGTGGTGCAGCTTGGATGGATTCTGATTGTTCAAATTGACTTCTAAATGAATTATCTTCAAAATTCACCTTGTACCTTGAGTGAAGATGCCTTTGATGTGCAATTACTATGTTTTGAAGTTGACTAAACACAATGTTGAGTCTATAACCTCTTACCTTTTCATCAAATCTTTATGCACCTTATCTTGCTAGAATTGCACATAAGGAATGATAACACCCATTAGGTCTGATCATCAAATACCTTTTACAAAATACTAAGCCTCTTAGGCTTATTACACACTCTTTCCTCTTAGGAAAGTTATCAATTTCTCTTTCAATCTCTGAGTATTTCACAAAAAAGTGAAATGTACAATCTCTTTGTGGATGACAATATTAAGCCTTAAAGGCTTTTACAACAAAATTTTAAAATTTAAACTTATTAAAAAAACATTAAATATTCATATTTAATAAAAAAATAATTTTATAATCATTAAAACCTAAGTTTTAAAATAATTATAAATTAATTTTTATTAAATTAATATTTAATAATTTTAAATTTCTAAAGTTTAAATAATAAAAAAAAATTAAACAAAATTTATCTCTAGCCCATTCGAACCCGTGACCTCTTGATAGTCACAAAACCTTAGACCAATGCGCCATGGAGTTTAATTTAAAACTCAAAGGATCCGTGATCCTTTTCAACTATGCTTTCCAGGCGATTTCAAAAAAACAAAGCAAAATAGTGCCCAGCGGGATTCAAACCCGTGACACCTAGATCACAAGCGCTGCGCCTTAGCCGCTCGAGCTATGCCCATGGTTGAGTATGGAGGAGGAGGGTTTTGTATTTAACAAGCTCTTGTCATCGATTACAAAGAAAAAAAAAACAATAATCCCACATTCAGTAGGATGGAGGCAATGCAAGGGTTTATAACCCTGGGCATGTGCCTTTTGAAATGATTGCCTTTGGGCAATCAATGATCACCCCTTTTGCCTTTGATTAGCCAACTGTTCCTTGCCATGTTGCTCCCTTCGCTACCACGTTGTCTGTCCATGTCATCTTCTGAGTCATCCAGTCAGCGTGGGTCTTGTTCTCCTCTCACCATGTGTCACTCTCTGATTAGTTCTCCTACGTCGCTCTTGTCTTCATGTGCTTGTTGTGCTGGCCTACTCTAGACTTCACCTTGATCCATGTGCTTTGAGCTTCTCTCACCTTGAGCTACATGCTATGGGTCCCACCTCAACCTCACTATGGGCTTCTCTCTCCTCAGTCCTTGGGCTTCCCTTGTCTTGATCCTCATGCCCTCTTGACTTCGGCTCTGATACCAGATGTGGTTTGAGAGAAATTAGGAGCAAAAAATAGGAAATTAATATTGTATTCAACCTTAGGAATAATAGGTTACATTGGTATTTATACTCGTAAAAATAAACTAACTTAGGGAATATAGGGAAGTTAGGGAAATAGAAGAAATAGGGAGGAAAAGAGAAAGGGAAAATGAGTTGGTTCGCCTTGCCACCCTTGTCATCCAATCCTGCCCAGTCAACTATCGTCCAAGTCAAACTTACCTGCCTAGTCAGCTATCGTCCAAGGAGGTAAAAGGGGTAAGATCCAAAGCTTACCGTTGAAACAATTTTTTTACCTTTTTTACTCTTTTTTTCTCCTTTTACTAGCTTTATTTCCAATAGAGTGTGAGGAATCATGTTAAAAATTTGTTGGAAAAACTTTGAAGCACATGGTCAATTAATGGTTGCAGTATTATTATGGATGGTTAGGTTGATGCATGGTGCCACCCCTTAATAAACATCATTATATCTTCTACTATTGGCCCCTATTTTTTTAGAGTTATGGATTGTTCAGGGTAGGATAAGAATACATAGTTCCAAGTGGGTCTATTATATATAGCTATAGACAATATTGGGTAGGCCAGAGTGGTGTAGGTAATCATGGATGTTGCACTAGTTTACAAAGCAATAGGTATGTTGATCCATGATAAATACCAACATATTTTTTGGACTCCATGCTATGTTCATGCATTAAATAATATTTTGAAGGATATTGGTAGAATTGATTGGGTGGAAAAATTGATTGCAGATGAGAGATACATTTAAATGTTTATGTGTAACCACCATCGAGCACTAGAAATATACCACAATCATGCCCAATTAGACTTGCTCAAACTAATAGATACTCAAATTACCTCATACTATATTCTACTACAACAATTGGTGGAAGTTAGGGTGGCATTGGGGCATACTATTTTTAGTAGAGAATGGTCTCAATGGAGATAATCATCTTTAGAGTAGGGCCTTTGCATTAGTGATGCACCTTGCCAAGGCCATAACTTTTGCTCCGAGTGTCCATTTTGCCCCGTTATTTTTTTAGAATGTTCTAAATGGCATGGAGAACCTAAGGAAAGTGGCCCATATGTTTTTCGACGTGAAAATGCCTCTAGGAGGCCCAAAATTAGCTTTTAATGTAATTTTTATTTTTCACAACTGAAAAGTTATCATAACTATTAGTGTAGAACTAGAGTGGGGCTGTTATCTTGGGGCAGGGGGTTTTATTGAATAACGGGTGTATGATTCCATTTTGGATGCCATCCGAGTTTTTTTAGGGTTACTAAAAATAGCAAGTGAGTTGCTAAAAATAGAAAGTTACTGAAAATAGTAAGGGGGTAGCGTAGGCTAGGGTTTTTTCTTTTTTGGGAGTATAAGAAGTGGGAGACTCTATTGTAAGGTGATGGAAATTCAGTTAATGAAATGAAGCATTTACAGGTTTTTTTTATTGGTGTATTTTGTATGATGTCTTATCTTGCAATTTTACCCTTGGAGTCCATTGACGGTCTCCTACAGTGAATTTTCATCAATTGGTATCAGAGCGGGTGAGATCTCACTAGTGGAAAGAAGATGAATAGAAGAGGGAGAGGGTGAGGAATATATGCCCAAATGAATAAGAAGATGGAGGATCTACATGCAAAAATAGTACAACTTACTGGTGTGATTAACCGCATGGTGGAGGCCCATACCAATGTGGACCCAAATCTAGGATCTGATAATGAGACCATGGCTGAAGAAGATGGAACTGAGGATCACACAAAAGAAGAACTAGAAAATTTTGAAAGCAGGCTGATCCGAGCCTTGGAAGGACTTAAAGGAAACCGAGATGGAATCAAGATAGAGGTTTTTGAGTATGTTGGTGGGTTAAAACTAGAGGAGCTAATTGATTGGGTAAATAGTATGGAGAAGTATTTTGAATGGAGTAATATGGTTGAGGAAAATAAGGTGAAACTTGCATGCATGAAGTTGAAAGGGTATGCTTTAATTTGGTGGGATCATCTAAATACGAAACAACAGAGGAAAGGAAAATTAAAGATCAAGGCTTGGGATAAGATGATGAAGAAGTTACAAGAAAATTTTGTGCCTGTAGACTATTCCCAAACTTTAATTTATAGATTTCAAAACCTTTGACAGAAGGACCAAAGCATCGAGGACTACACCAATGAGTTCTAAAAGCTATCTATCCGTGTGGATCATAATGAGACTGAAGAGCAAAGGGATGCAAGGTACCTAATACCATTACTGTAGAAGATGAGTTGAGTATGTATCGTACCCTTACTATAGAATATGTGTATCAGATGGCCTTGAGGGCCAAAGAAAAGCATAAGAGGAGTAATTATATAAGGGGGAAGAAGGGATCGGTATCTTCTCCAAATTAGGGGCATGGAGAATCTAGCTCATCAAAGTGAGAACCCTCAAATATAGAGAAACAAGAATGAGACATAGCAAGGTCGTGGTACCTACCAAATAGGAAGAGGGAATAGAGGAGGTTGAGGTAATGGGGGAGGTCAAACTGGGAATGGATAATGGAAGCCATATACCTATTTTAGATGTGGTGAGGAAGTCCACTAAGCATTTGAGTGCATCCACTATGATTCTTAAGATAGGAATCAGGGAGGATAGGCTAGAGTCAACCTCGTTGAGGAAGAGGATGAAACTAAGATAGAAGTTGCTACAAATGCAAGTGATAATCTCATGATAAAGAGCCAAAGAAGGTAAAAATGCAAGCAAATGAGGGTGATGAGTCCTGGCTACGAACAAATATATTCCACACAAGATGCACATCGGGAGGAAAGGTATGCAAAGTAATCATTGATGGTGGTAGTTGTGAGAATATGGTCTCTAATGTAATGGTAGAGAAAATAAATCTAAAATGTGAGAAGCACCCACATCCCTATCGTATTTCATGGATAAAGAAAGGGAATGAGGTGACTATTGATAAGAGATGTTTGGTAAAATTCTCAATTGGAAATACTCATAAAGATGAATTTTGGTGTGACGTGATTCCTATGGATGCATGTCACATATTGTTGGGGAGGCCTTGGCGGTATTATAGGAAGACTGTCCATGATGGGGGTCGAAATACATACACCTTTTGGAAGGATGGTGCCAAGGTAGTATTGTTACCTCTTCAGGAAGAAGGGCATAGTGAGATTTTGTTGACTATGAAGGATTTTATCATAGAGGCACAAGAATCTGGTTGGTGTTATGCATTGATAATGAAGAAGATAGAGGTAGAGGAGGCTCCTATACCACCAACAACATCCAAGTTGTTGAAGGAGTATGATGATGTCATACCAGATGAGTTACCTTATGGTTTACCACAAAAGAGGTATATCTAGCATCACATTGATCTAAGTCTTGGATCAGTTCTTTTGAACCAGGAAGCCTATCGGTTGATTCCAACCCAAAATACAGAGTTGAATAAGCAAATGATAGAATTAATACGAAAAGGATTAGTAAGGGAGAGCATGATACCTTATGCAACTCCCACTCTATTAACCCCTAAGAAGGATGGCTCATGGCAGACGTGTGTAGATAGCAGGTCCATAAATAAAATTAATATCAGGTACAGTTTCCCAATACATAGAGTGGATGATATGATGGATGTCTTAGTAGGGGCTAGCTACTTCAGTAAGATTGATCTATGAAGTGGTTATTATCAGATCAGGATTAGATATGGGGATGAGTGGAAGACTACTTTCAAAACCCGATATGGGTTGTATGAGTAGATGGTGATGTCATTCGGGTTATCAAATTCATCAAGTACCTTTATGCAGTTTATGAACTGAGTGTTGTGGGAATACATTGGTAAGTTTGTGGTCGTCTATTTTGATGATATCCTGATTTTTAGTAAAAATTAAGAAAAGCACTTGCACCATGTGAGGTTGGTGTTATAGTTATTACGGAAAGAGAAAGTGTATGTTAATTTGAAGAAGTGTAGATTTCTTCAATAAAGTCTAGTGTTTTTGGGCTTTGTAATTTCCAAGGATGGCCTGAAGATGGATGAGGAAAAGGTGAGGGCAATTATTGAATGGCCTATTCCAAGGAATGTAATAGAGGTGATAAGTTTCCATGGTTTGGAAACTTTTTATAGGAAGTTCATTAGAAAATTTAGTAGCATTCTTGCACCCATAACAGAGTGTATGAAGGAAAAAAACTTTGTATGGACCAAAGCAGCAACTCAGAGTTTTGAACTCTTGAAGAAGAAGGTTTCAGAAGCATTCATGCTGGTATTACCTAATTTTAAAAAAATATTTGAAGTTGACTATGATGCTTCAAATTTGGGGATTGGTGCTATGTTGATCCAAGAGGGGTGGCTAGTAGCATCTTTCAACAAAAATTTGAATGAGGTAAGGAAGAACTACTCCACTTATGATGTAAAATTTTATGCAATTATGCATGCACTAAGGTATTGGTGATATTATATGTTATCCAAGGAGTTTGTATTGTACACTGATCGTGAAGCCTTAAGGTATGTCAATTCTTAGAAGAAATTAAATAGTAGACATGCCAAGTGGGTTTCCTTTTTGCAAGTACTCATTTGTGTTGAAGCACAAGTTTGGTAAGTAGAATAAGGTGGTTGATGCATTAAGCATGAGAGTACTATTGGTAACCACCATGGAGAATGTAGTGGTAGGCTTTGAGGGGATTAAGTATTTGTATGAATCTAATGTAGATTTTGGAAGCATTGTACAACAGTACAAAACTCCAGTTGTGGGTGAGGCTGGTCGAATATTTGTTGAGTATGTTATGCAAGATGGCTATCTGTTTAAGGAAAAACAATTGTGCATACCTATTGGTTCCATGCAGGAGAATATCATCCATGAGCTGCATAGTGGCGGTTTGGTAGGACACTTTGGCATAGATAAAATAATTGCTCTTATGGAGGAAAAGTACTATTGGCCATAGTTGAAGAGAGATGTAATTCGATTTGTGTCCAAATGTAGAGTGTGCCAAGTGGCTAAAGGTCATGTACAAAATATAGGGTTGTATACGCCCTTACCAATTCCCCTAGGATCGTGGACCGACCTAAGCATGGATTTTGTGCTAGGGCTACCCCTTACTCAGTGAGGTAAATATTCCATTCTTTTTGTAGTAGATAGGTTTTCTAAGATGACTCATTTTCATGCTTGCCAGAAAACCAATGATGCAACCAAGATTGCAGTACTTTTTTTTGATGAAGTGGTGAGACTGCATGGAGTTCCAAAGACCATCACTTCAGATCAAGATGTTAAGTTCTTGAGTCATTTTGGAGTACATTGTGGAAGAAATTGGACACAAAGCTATAGTTCAATAGTGCTTATCATCCAGAGACTGATGGACAAACCAAGGTTGTGAATTAAGCTTGGAAAATCTTCTGAGGTGCATAGTTGGTGAGAAACTACGATAATGGGATTTAGCCCTATCGTAAGAAAAATTTACATATAACAACTCAGTGAACTGGTTGACAGGCAAATCACCATTTCAATTTTTTTATGGCCAAAACCCCAAGGGTGTTCTAGATTTGGTTGACTTACCAATCCATGAGCATGTTAGTGATGATACAAAAGCATTTGCTAAACATATATAACAATTGCAGGAAGAGGTCAGATACAAGTTGCAAAATAGTAATGCTAAGTACAAAGAGGTTGTTGATGTGCATAGATGTTTTCAAGTATTCCAGGTTTGGGACATGGTTATGGTTCACCTTCGAAAGGAGCTATTTCCCATGGGGACATATAATAAATTGAAAATGAATAAAATTGGCCCTTGTAGAATGCTACAAAAAATTAATGACAATGCTTATAAGGTAGAATTGCTGGTTGACCTCGATATTTCACTAGTTTTCAATGTCTTTGATTTGCATGAATTTCATGGTGATATTGTAGTTTTTGAAGAGTCAAACACCATAGCTTGGGAGAAGAAAATACCTAAGAAGAAGAAGGAACGCATTGTGCAGGTCCTTGATAGGAAAGTGATCACCACACACAATGGTAACTATAGCAAATACTTGGTACAGTGGGAAGGTTTGTCCCAAGATGATAACACTTGGATTTCCAAGGAGGAACTAAAAAGGCTTGACATTGATAAGCTCGAGGTATTTCATCAGCAGAAATTGTAGGAGTTGAGTTCATTTTCAACCATAGGAGAATGATGCACCTTTCCAGGGCCATAACTTTTGCTTCGAGTGTCCGTTTTGCCCCATTTTTTTTTTAGAAAATGTTGAATGGAATGGAGGACCTAAGGAAAATTGCAATTAGAAATCTAATTGTATCTACTCAATTTTGAAAAAATATCAAGTTTTTATAGCAATTTTTGGAGCCAATTGTAGATACACTCCATACTTTTGATACAAATTATGAATGCCTAGGAGAGATATACTATGATATGGAATTCATGTGTGAGATTATAAAATCCATTATTGATCTTAAATATGTTAACTTGTACCCTCAATTATAGACCATCATTCATCAAAGGTGGAATACCCTCAACTCACCACTTCACATGGCAACTTATGCTCTTAACCTGAAGTGGTACAATGTAGACAACATGAAGAAAAGGGAACCAAATTAGGATCTAGAGGTGAATATAGGGTTTCTATAGGTATTCAAGGACATATATGACACTAGATAGGAGGCAACATAGATCAGAGATAAGTTTGCAACTTTTATTTGTGCTTAGGGTACATTCAATTCTATTGAGGCCTTATATGATAGGAGTCTAAAGAACCTTATATTCTAGTGGATATTGCACAAACATGGGATGCCACAGTTGCAGTAACTAGAATTTTATTTATTATCTCAGGTGGCCAATTCCTTAGCTTGTTAGAGAAATTGGAGTACTTATAAATTTATCTATTCAATTAGGAGAGGTCAATTGGAAGCAAGTAGGGAAGAGAACCTTGTGCATGTCCATAGGACTCTTTGACTCATGTCTCACAGGAACAAGGGTTATATGGAGGGGCCTTTTGCACATTGTGACGAATATCTTGATGATAGTAGAGAGGATTGTAGGTGTGATGACTTTTCAAGTCTACCACCACCAAATCTATAGGAGGAAGGCCTAGGATTTGATGATGAGCAATCTGAGGAATGAGAGATATCAGATATCTAATCTTATATTTGTACATGCACACTACTATATTGTTATCTCTTTATGACTTTGACATTTGTCATTTTTGTACACGAATATCATAATGTAATAATGACATTTCATATTTGGTATTTCTTTTCAATTTGCAATGTGTATGATTTATTTATTTTTAAAACTTTTAATTTTTTTCACTATATATATATATTTATATATTTTAATTTTTTTTTTTTTTCAATATGTATATATAATTAAAAAATAGCCACACCCATACTTGTGCATCCAACAATCTTACCAATAATCCATGATAATTTCCTTTTAAGTTGAAATATTTATGTCTCTAAAATTAAATAATTACTCAAATATTAAAATTTCTTAAAAAATTCAAAATTTCAAAAAATATTTAAAATAACTCTCAAATCTAGAAATATTTTAACTCCCAAAACTTAAAATAATACTTCAAAATTTTTATGACTTTAAATATTTCAATTCTTTAAATAACTCTAAACTTCAAACTTTAGAAAATAGAAAATAAACTTTGGAGTAGAAACACTTATTACTCCATACTTTAAAAATTGAAATATAAATTTTAATAAGTTTACATAGTAAATTTAATATGTTTATAAAGAGATCTATGAGGGTTTATGAACAGTGCTACCAAGATATCTATGAGGGTTTGTGCTCAATGTTATCGATATATCTGTGAAGGTTTGACCTCAGTGCCATTGAAATATCTATGAGGGTTTGCACTAAGTGTTGCTAGTTTGCGCAAAATGTTGCCAAGAGATTTGCTAAGATTTACACACAATGTTGTCAAGAGATCTACTAGGGTTTATGCATAGTGCCACTGAGATATCTATGAGGGTTTACACTCGATGTCAATGGGATATCTATGAGGTTTTGCACTTAGTACCACTAGGAGGTCTATGAGGGTTTGTACTTAGTGTCGTCAAGATATTTGTGAGGGTTTACACTTAGTTTCGCTAGGACATCTGCTAGGTATTATGCGTAGTGTTGCTAGGATATTTGTGTGGGTTTACATATAGTATTTTTAGGATATCTTCTAAGGGTTATGCATAGTTCCACCGAGAGATATATGAGGGTTTGTGCTCAATGTCATTGAGAGATCTACTAGGATTTGTTCATAGTACTATTAGGAGATCTGCTAGGGTTTGCACTCAATACCACTAGGAGCTCTACAAGATTTTATGTACAATGTTATTGGAAGATCTACTAGGGCTTATTAATAGTGTTTCTAGAAGATTTATGAGGGCTTACACTCAATGCCATTGAGAAATCTATGATGTTTTACACTTAGTGTCATCAAAATATATATTAGGGTTTATGCATAGTATCATCAAGAGATCTACTAGGGTTTACAAATAATCTCATCGAGATATCTACTAGGGTTTGCATACTATATATGGGAGGTATAGCAAGAGTAGGGTAACAACAAGAAGGTGATAATGGAGGATTGGGTCTGAGCCTCACTTTTAGGACTTATGATACAAATATTGGGGAAATAAAAATGTAGAGGACTTGAGAAAGCATCCTTTTGACCCAAGAACTTTCTCTTGGTCACATGTGGTATAGGGTAATAACAAATACCTAAACTTACACTTTCATCTATATTTGAATAAAGGAGAAATTTTTATTCTTGACAATTTTTTGGATCTAACAATCACATAGGGAGCAATACATCTTGTGGGGAACCTTTTGGAAGCACAATTAGACCTTTATGCTATGAGGAAATGGAAAATGGCTAAATGGTGTCCGCAAGGCCACATGAAGATTGTGGCAATATCAAAGGGGTTATTTATGGTAAAAATTAATTGCAGTGAGGATATAAACCATATTCTATGGGGTGTCCCACAATTTTATGGACATCAAGGGCTCTTTTTGTATAGGTGGAGCCTAGATTTTGACCCTAAAACTAAAATTTTCACCTAGGCATCAATTTGGGTGAGGTTGTCATGTCTACCCTTTCAATATTGGAATGAGTAAATCTTGGAAGACATTGCAAAGAAATTAGGACATATTATCACCATTGATACTATAACCCTAGCATGATCATGACTAATATATGCAAGAATATGCATAAATACATGCATGGAGAAAGAGTTACCAGGGTCAATTAAACCAAACATGGGCAAAAAAAAAAAAAAAAAAAAAAAAAAAAAAAAAAAAAAAAAAAAAAAAAAAAAAAGCAAGAAATTATTAAGGCAACATTACAAGTATCACATGAAATGTTATGTAGGTATTACGTTAGATGTTTCACTATCTTCTAGATTCCCTAAACTCAATTGCTTAGAATTCTATTTTGCTTGAGACTTATATATGACTACTTAGATATGAATGACCGATATTCTTTGGAAAGTTGCTCTAATTGTTGTTTCCCATAGCAACACTTTCTGATTGGTATACTTTCTATTCTTTGAAATGTTCTCCCTTAGATGATTTCTTCTAAGTAGACTACTCGTGCTCCCTTTATCAGGTCTATGAATGTATTAACATGGTTCCTCTTGCTTCTATCAAGTGACTACCACTTCTAGAAACTATTTTGCACTATGAGCATGTCTCATGCACTATGAACTTGTTCAATCTCTATGAGTGTTATGGGCAATTCAATGCTATCTAAGTACTTAGCTACTTGAGAGTGTACTTAGTAACTTTATACTTGATAATGCTTGTTCTTCTTGAGTAAGTTTGTATCACTATGTAGTGAGTGTTCATCTTGAACAATTCTATATTGCTATATAGTGAGCATTTGTCTTGAACGATTATATATCATTATGATATAGGCACTGCAATATTATACTCAACCTCTTTTTCTCAATGGCTTGCTACTTATCTTGGATGCTTAGCTACTTCTATTCTTAATGGGCCACTACTTGATTCCTTATTCACTTCACC
The DNA here is from genome assembly GCA_028583015.1 of Wollemia nobilis. Classification (NCBI taxonomy): domain Eukaryota; kingdom Viridiplantae; phylum Streptophyta; class Pinopsida; order Araucariales; family Araucariaceae; genus Wollemia; species Wollemia nobilis. Next base: position 13,017,475 of record JAQPPZ010002149.1, read on the forward strand.
TCTATATTTGATTTGGGTGCTTGACTACTTAGCTTCTTTACCTCTTAGCTTGATGGTTGTTTCACTTTTATGCTTCATTTTTGCTTCACTTCTATTGTTGATTGTTGCTTAATTTATATTCTGATTGAAGCTTCATTTCTATTCTTGATTGGTTCTTCATTTCTATTTTTATTTAACCAAACTTTATGTACCTTTTATTTGTGCGTAGACTACAACAAGTCTGAAGTGAATCTCCTCAGCTAGGGCATACATCTTCTCTGTACCTTAGCTTTATTATTTTTAAGCTTAGATTCAAGCTTACTTGGCTACAAAATAGAATTTCAATATTAGTAGAAAGATACATTTTTGTTCTTTCTACTACACTCTAGATTATATCTTAATTATATTTTAAATCTTATATTCCTTCTCAACCATATAAGAGCTTTAATTCTCCTTAATTATATAAGATATTTGATGCTCCTCAATCCAATAATATCTTAGGTATCACCTAAGAACAAAATATGACTTTCCACTTCTTCTAGAGAATCCAATATATTATCAAGGTGATTATGAATGTCCCTAAATGATCAACTTCTCTCTCTTTAAATATTTAATAGTGATAACCCTCTTCTATTATAGAGAATCATGAATATAATTAGGGTAAATTTGAATGTCCTCAAAATTCCAACTTTATTTTGAGTTGGTTTTCTTAATCAATGTCCAAATTTCCTTTTGAGTTAGCCCTCAATCAATCTTAGTTGAGTCCTAGTCTTCACTGGTTTTCTTTCAACAAAGTGGAAAGACAAGTCTTCACTACCTTCAAAGTGGTTAGAATCTAAATTAACATTATCAAGAATGAACATAGTTAAATATTGATAATGGTGGCTAATTAAAATAAATCTATAAAAATGGATAGAGTTAGGTGGTAGCTTTGATACCATTGTTGGATTTTTAAGCCTTACTATCCAAAATATCATAGGTCTATTAATAAATAAGCCAAAATATTAAAGGTCAAAATAATAATAATGAAACAAATATCATATAACAATTTAACAATACTGAAGAAATATACTCACAATATTATTCAAGAGTAAAAAATATACAATCTTGAGTTATGCTCTCAATTCAGATACATTTCATGGATCTTTGTCTCCATAATATAGCTTTACATGATAACTCTTCAAATTCTTGACTATTGCTTTCCATATGACCTTTGGATTCTTATATTTCCACTTGCATAGAGGACTCTTAGCCTTCTTATATGACACATGTACATATCCTGCACATCCTAATTTATCAAACAATGTAATATTCTATAAAAATAAAAAATGTCATGATCATAATCATGCATGTTGATGACTTGGTCATCACAAGGAATTTTATGAAGTTGATTGAAGAGACCAAGAAAAAATTGAAGCATTTGTTTGACATTATTAATGCATTATTATCTTAGATTGGAGGTGTAGCAAACTAAGAACCATGTATCATGTCATAAATGAAGTATCCCAAGATATTGCTTAAGAAATTTTAGATGATAGATTGCAAATCTATGCACATTCCAATGAAAGTAGGGTTGCAATTGTCATGTTATAATCCATATACATAGGTGAATGAAACTCTATAACACCAGTTTTTTGGGAGCCTCATTTATATGAGATACACTAGAAAATAAATTAAATATGTTATTATCTATATTTCTTAGTTCATTCAAGAACCAAATGTGCCATATTAGAAAACAACAAAGAAAGTACTATGAATATTCAAATATTAGGTAAATTATGACAACCTTGGACTTTCAAAGATATATATTTTGATATAGAATACTCAAGGGATTAAAATGGATAATTGTTTCCATAGAATTAAGAATTAATTATACATTTAATACTACATATAGTTTATAAGAAAGAACCACCATAGATTAGATTATTTCAAATAGCTCAAAATGAATATTTGGATATATTAATATATTTAAATTATATTTTGTAATAATGGGACTTCCATATAATATCTAGTAATAAATAGTTTCATTATTACTATTAGTATTATACTTGCAAATAATATTGACCAAATACAATTAACTAAATATTTCTATGTATCTTGATGTATCTTGTTTGATGTTGTGGATCTAGGATCTATTGGCCTTGTGGTCAATTCCAACTTTGTTGCCCTAAGTTTTAATTTTTATTTGAGTCTTTTTCCCTTTTTCTAGTGAAGCACTCTAAATTTTGATTAAGAATCCCAAATTTTAAAGGAGTGTGCGAGGCCATGCGCACCACCTTTGTATCATGTGCCCCACTTCTAGTAGAGTGCATGAAAGTCCCAAGGGGTATGTGAAGTTGCACTTCCCAATTTTTGTGTCGTGCACCCCACTTCAGGCGAAGCGCACTAAGGCCCAATGGAGTGTGTGAAGTCACACACCTCGCTTTTGAGTCGTACGCTCCAATTTTGTTAGAGCGTACAAAGGTCAAAATGGGTGTGCATTTTATGCACCCCAATTTTGTGTCATGCACTCCACTTCAAATAGAACACACGAAGGTAAAAAGGGATGCACATTTTACGTGCCCCACTTTTGATTCATGCGCTCCACTTCAGGTAGAGTGCACAAAGGTAAAAAGGGGCACACATTTTGTGTGTCCCATTTTTGAGTCATGCACTCCACTCCAGGTGGAGCGCACAAAGTTTAAAAGGGGTATGCATTTTATGTACCCCAATTTTATGTCATGTGCCCCATCTCATGTGGAGTGCATGAAGTTCTAATGGGGCATGAATTTCATGTGCCCCACTTTTGAGTCACATGCCTACCTTTATTAAGAGTGCACAAGTACATTGAAGGTGCATGAATTTTTTGGATCACTTCTTAAAGTCACACACTCTAAATTTAAAGCACACAAGCATGCCCCATAGAACCAATGAGAAAAAAATGAGGGAGTTTTATTTCCAAAAAAAAAAAAAAAAACCAAATTCGTGCACCTAGCTCCCGTGGCATGACAAATAAGGCCCCCTCATCCAATGGGGAAGCAACATTCCACCTAATTCTATTAATACCACCTCTTTAAAAGGAAGGAAGTGAAATTTTCTTGTATCATCGATGAGGGTGGATTGAATAAGTGCATGCAAAGTGCATCACAAGTACTAGTTACATAGGTAAATTGAGTTGGTGAGAGATTGAGAAAATGTTGGTGCACAAGACCATCCCTAGTCCACAATAATATGACCCAATGGCTTCAATGAGCATAGCCACAACCAGGGTAATAGATGTGAAAGCCTAAATTAAATAAATTACAAGGTCTTGGCCAGTGGCTAGGAGAATAGGGAGGGCCAAGGACTTGAAGGTATTGAGTGACCAGCCAATATTGAACAAAGATATCACATTGGACCAGTAGCAATAAGTGGAGAATGTGACAATATACATCTTAAACCCAACAAAAGAGGATAACCAACATCACCCTACTTTGTTGAGGGGCTTTTTCATGAGGGTACAAAGAGACAACAATGAATAGAGTCCTATATACAAAAATGGGTCATAAACCTCAGCAAATTGGTCTGCCCTAAATTTTATCACTCCTCCAATATTCTTGACTGGCTGGTGGTTGCGTATAATTCTAGAAATAGGATCATCAGGGACCATGCCAACTAGGTGGTATTCTTACTCATAGTTGATAGAATCAGAAGAGTGTTTGAGCTCTGCACAACCTCATTGATATTGTACTTCCAAGTATTGGCTCTCGAGTTCAATGTCATGCTTAAAACCTCCTTTCCAGGTATGCTACTAAAAGGGAATAGGTGTATGCCTCCTAGTTTCCCCATACGTAAGTCTATTCTCTTCCCCTGGACTCAAGATTATGTGGATATGATCAATTTGGTGTTGGGCACAAAGGACTTAGAGCATATCACTAAGGAGGTTATGTTCCTAATAATTCAATGCAATAAAAGAGATAAAACACCTATGTATTTATGGGATAAGGTCATCAATGAAAACATCAAAAAAGAATTGGCAAAACTATAGGAAGCCATCTTGGCAAATAAATAATAGCTCCCCCTTTCTCCTACTACTCATTTTTAATTCACTTGGTTTTAGGCCAATTGGAGCAATCCCTAATCAACAAAATAGGAGGATTTAGTGCTACCGTAATTCAAGACAAGCTAGTGTGTATACAGGAGGGATGCTCTATTTATGCACCCTTCTTCGAAAATGTTCTTCCAGTGATCCATGCTCTCCTGTGTATGGAGAAGTTATTTACATATTTGGGTCTGAGGTGAGATCATTTCTGTATGAAGCAAGAGTAGGATATTTCTTCTATATAGAAGAATATTCTTATATTAGATTGTATGGGTCAAAACTACCCCCAAAAGCTTTGCCAAAAATACCGATGAGGAAGATCATGTACAATATATGGATGAACAAAGGTCTCCTAGTAAAGGATTAAGAAAAACTAGGGGGACAATAGGATAAGAAACATGCAACGTGTTCACTTCCATGTTCACCATTCCCCTACCAACGAGCCTAAACGAAGCCAATGATCACTCCAACACCATTGAGGAATTTAAGTAGGAGATGAAAGATAAGGTACAGGAGAGTATGGCTGATCTAACAACAATATTTTATAATATCTATACCACCAGGCATACTATTGGTATTTGTAATAACCTATTACAACAAGCTAATTAGAGGGTAAATCTAATATACCCTGTATTCCAAAAACTTAAAGAAAATTATGTAGAGATCAGTGCAGGGATGGTGAATTTGGGATATGGATCCATCTATTTCTTTGTAGAAGAATATGCAAAGGTCTTAATTTATCTATAGAACAAATCAAACTAGATCCGATGGGACCAAGAAATAGCCATATCTGAAGAAGTGGAAAATTAACTCAATGACTGTGGGTTTACGTTGGAAGAATTTTTCCAAGCACCCAATATTAAAGACTTTATCTTCAACATAATACAAGAATTTAACTTCAGTCAAAATGTCAAGCTAACAAAGTAGTTCACTTCTTTAGTTGAAATGGTAGATTGCTTATGTGTATTTATATTGACCATAATTTACAAAATCCTGGAGATGGAGTGGGAGTAATAAAGGGACCACAAGGGGATGCACCTAGTGATGACCAAGATAGAGTGGATACTAGTACAACAAAGTATGTAACTAATCAAGGTATGCTAGAGCCACCTTCTCAAGGTGGTGGGGAAGTTAGCACATAGGAGGAGCAACTATAAGAAGAATGGTGTGGGCCACCTGTCTATTTTTATCTCTATCACAATTTTGTAAATGATAGAAGATCGAGCTAAATGTAGGGCTGATGGAAAAGTAGTTACATCTTAGTCAAATATCCTCCCGAAACTATACATAGAGGGAGTGTTGTAGAAAAATATATTATCAATATTTAGAGAGCAAAAACCTGAGTCCAGGTATAATCGTGTTCTAGAGTTAGTCATATTTCTTTTCAGTGTTTTTTATCCCTTCTCATGTTGTCTCTTCCTCTACCATTTTCCAGGGACTATCCAAGAAGCTTTGTTTGTAGAGATTATTTCCTATGGATGCTCCATAGTTGGAGACTCTCATATCACTATAATTAGGATGGAGAGAAATAGCCCCCTATTACGATATTCGAATAGGGGTGCCATTGTAACTACTGTCATATAAGACCCAAGAATTCTACCAGGATTTTCATATGTAAATATTTTTATATGAATACAAACTCCATCTATATTCCTAGAATTTCCCATTTTTATGGTTTATGTGTCTTGCTTGTTTGCATATTGCAGTAATCTGAATGTGTGAATGACGCTTTCTCTCACTAGTTTAACCATTCTCATTGATTACATCATATGAATAAATATGGATAAACTAGTTCTTCTTTCCTATTCTTTTCTTTGTTCATGAAAACTATAAATCTGCTATGACTACCCAATGAACTCAGCATCGGTCTGGTCTCAATGATTTTAATACTACTTGGTTTGGTCAAAAATTAAAAAAAATAGATATAATACCACAAAATATGGTAAGATATGGGTTATAGCATCATAATGGCAAATATTCGAACCCATTATCTAGGTTTTCCTTACCTGACTTGGTCTGTCTAGAGTCCTGTAGATAATCTATTCCTGGGTCAAAGAGGTAGATCCACCAAAGTCTAAAAAATAATTGTGATTCTTGAGATCCCTATGACGTGACATATTTTAAAATAGGTAAGCAAGAAATCCTCACAACAGGATCCATCTTCAAGGGTTGATAATAATACCAAATACAAATTATGTCATGGATTTCCATATCGTATTAGCTTTATTTTAATGTATTTTTATTTAATTGGTGAAGATCATTATTATGTGGATTAGGATGTATTTATGGCTTCTCATTTTAGTGGATACAAAGAGTTATCCATGTTATAGTTATCATAATATTTATGTGTACTATAAATGATATATAATCCATTCCCATGAGGTATGGTCATGGTTTTACAATAAACAACAATAAAAAAATAACTTATTTTAAATGATTTTTTAAATGTAATATATACCATGAGATTATATCTAACATTTCAAATCCACTTTTTATTATCATGATGACATTGTATCAACTTGAATTGGTGGATGGCATAGTAAAAGCATGAGTATCATGAACATTAGATTTATTATCTAAAAGAGAAAAATAAATGAATACATCATAGTTGGGATTGATATGATCTTTGAATTCATAATTAAAGAATATGATACTACCTGTAAAATAATAATCCTTATAAGAAATGAATATAGTTGTAATAATGGCAAGCTTGACAAGAAAAAAATAATCAAGTCAAATACACATAGGGAAACAAAAACACTTCTAAAAAATATATGAAAAAAAAAAGATAACATGTCAAAACTATGATCATTTTAAAAGGTTGAGTAGTTAGATAAACATCATATATATATATAAGAAAAATATAAACAAAATATATATATATATATATATATATATATATATATATATATATATATATATATATATATATATATATATATATATATATATATATAATATAATATATATATATATATATATATATAAAACAAAAAAAAAATATATATATATATATATATATATATATATATATAAAAAATATAATATATATATATATATATATATATATATAAACACTTCTAAAAAATATATGAAAAAAAAGATAACTTGTCAAAACTATGATCATTTTAAAAGGTTGAGTAGTTAGATAAACATCATGTATATATAACATGATCATAGTTTAAGAGAAAAAAAAGTGCTTTCTTTAAATAAAATAAAATAAAGTAAAGAAGAGCTTTTTGAGCTTATTATTTTTAAAAGTGATTTCTTTTAAAAAAATAAAAAATTAGAGCTTATTTTAAAAAAAAAAGCATTATTAAAGTACTTTATTATTAATATGTGTAATTTTGGAAGGGGGCTTCTTTATGGAATTATGCAATTTGATTTAATCAATTGTGAAATTGTGTTTGTAATAAAAGTGTAATATCGATGGATTTTGAACCTTCCTCCTTCTTGCAAAATTCATCAAATATTGTAAAAGGTGCATTATTGATGGAGTCCGACACCTTCATTTTTTTTTTGATTAGGTAAAGAAGAGGTTTTAAGGATCCCCGAACCTGAGGGTTTTGAGAGGATCCCACAACCATTACAACAATATCCAAAAGGGTTACCCAAAAACAAGCTCCAAAAGGATAAATACAGTTTACACCCAAAATGGTAACCCACCAACGAGGAGCAAAGGCCAAAAAAACTAGCCACCAACCCTCCTATGTAAAGTACAACAATAAAGTCCTAAAGGATATGAAATGAATGCCCCAGATCAGGAACAACACCACACCGTCTAATGGGAGAAAATTAACACTAGGAGTAAATCACTTCGCCTGACAAAGAATCTCAGACTTACACTTGCAATGGTTCGAAATAGAAAGTAAAAAACTATGAACCAGGTAAACCGAAGTAAGAGCAGCAAAAAAAGAATATTTCTTCCATGTTTTCTAAGTTTTGTAGGTGATATATTACAAATTCATATATATGGCCTCTCTCAAAGTGTTTCTTACAGATTTTCAACTCCTAAAAGGACCCAACTTCAGAGCATGGAAGACAAAGATGCAAACTATCTTAATAGTGGAAAAACTATGGGATATTGTGATAGGCATTAAAATACAATCTCAACGCATGGACCAAACAATGAAATTTGATGAGGTATATCAATGAGCACTAATTTTAATTACCCTTGCTATATCTGATGAGATCTAACCACACATTTGTGATGTGGAAACTTCCAATCAATCATGGGATGCTCTTATGACCATTTATGAAGGAAAGAACCAATCTACTATTCTTAATTTTCAATTCCAACTTCACACATTATGAGTGTGTGTAATGACCCACTCGTTCTCAACTCAAATCAACCCTATAGAGAGTAATTTATATATATATATACCATAACATAACCACCCTTAAGGTAGAGCTCATAATCAAGGATCATTGGATGATGTATACAAATTAAGCCACTTCAATTCATTATGTTAATAAGACACCAAGAGATTTACGACATGGTTAGTGTCAAATATTTTGAAAGGAATGACCAAATCCTATCAAATATTATATACCTTTATGACATAGGAAAGCCAAGACTTTTATCAACTTATCATAGTCTACAATTCATCCCTTGATTACTTCTCTCTCCTTTAATTAAGTCCATATACTTAATTAACTAATTAAAGTCTCAATATTGAAACTTATTCCTTGACTGATCTTATTATTATCATCACATGATAATTAATCATTTTCATAGCAACATAACCCATACATTATTAAACATTGTAATAAATTTGCCACATTCATTCGTATATGATTATAAACAAAGATTACTTCTTTGAGCATTGCATGCAAGCATAAATATTTGCATCATTATTCAAATTTCAATAACCATATAATGGAAATGTAAATACGACATCCATACTAGATCTATAAAGCACATTTGCAAGATCAGAAGAAAAATATTCATAACACATCATTTATCCTAGGAATCCTCATGGGGAATAAACCTAGCCTCTAAAAATATCTCCATAATTTTTCCACAAATTTGTACTATAATATTTCCACAAGATTTTACTATAGTTCTCTACAATTTTTCCACAAATATGTACTATAATATTTGCACAATGTTACACTATAGCCTCCTACACATTTTCCAAAAATTTGTACTATAATCTTTCTACAAGATTACACTATAGTCCCCTACAAATTTTCCACAAATTTGTATTATAATTCCTTAATAATTTTCCTATAAAATTATCGTATAGATACCTACACATATTCCACAAATTTGTACTATAATATTCCCACAAGATTACACTATAGTCCCCTAAAAATTCTCCACAAATTTATACTATAGTTCCTCAATAATTTTTCCACAAAATTATACTATAGTTCCCTACAAATTTTCCATAAATTTGTACTATAGTCCTTAATAATTTTTCCACAAAATTATACTATAGTTCCCTACAAAGTTTTCCATAAATTTGTACAATAATATTTCCACCAGATTACACTATAATGCCCTATAAATTTTCCACAAATTGTACCATAATTCCTTATTAGATTTTTCCACAAAATTTGATCCAAAGATGTATTCAATTGTTTCATAAATTGTTATCGAAATTTCCCCAAAATTTGATTTAAGAATTCCATCAATTGTTTCACTAATTTGATTATCAAAATTATTCCAAAATGTGATCCAAGAATGCATTTAGTTGTTTCATAAATTGTTATCCTTAATGGATACTAAATTTTCTATATCTAGTTCAATTACCTTTAATGCCAAGGGATTATTTTATAAAAATACAAGGTACTCCACATCTCACCAAAGTCAAGAATTAATTGTAAAGCTAAAAGGGCATTTCCAATACCTTCATCATCAAATGCGTATTTACAAATATAAATATCTTAAGTCAAACAAATCATCCTCTTCAAAACCAAGAAATAATTTGCATTATAAAAGGGTATTTAATTAAGAAAATATTTCAAAGGTTTGATTAAAAAGGATGGGGTAATATGCACAACCAAACCCAAATTCGATGAGACAAAAAAATTCAACCTATATCAACATCCTCCAATAGGTCAAATTTCCACACTCAACCTCTACTAGCTAATCGTTAGCATCCTAGTCTCCACAACTAGGTCCTAGCCTCCTTGACTAACATGACCACCATTGTGTGGTCATATATCTAGTGGGGGTTTCCCCTACATAAGCCTCATGAATTATTCTACTGAAAGCATGTGGGATTAAATCCCATTTACACTTTAAAAATAGTTTCAACTAATTTTCCCCTAGGCCGCCTAGCGCACAACAAAGAAATACCAATGAACAACATAAAATTTACCAAATGCCACATGTCATCATAAAAATTGTAAAGTGGTCTGCAACGGTCTAAATGGCAAGGTGATCACACTAACAACTAGCGCCTAACTAACCACCAAGTGGTGTGTCCATTGACCATGATTTGGTGGTTGGGAGTTTATGGGAACTTTACTACCTATAAACTATTCTAGGGCTTGAGCATGTCTCATGTGGGACAATGCTCATGAAATCCTTTTAAAAGGCTTCCACCTGAGTGAAGCCAAGTGCGACCCAACACTTTAGCCTCTCAGGGACTAGAACATAGAGGCTTCAAGCCTCACAAAGAAACCATTAAACCTCTTATGCCAACATATAAAAAATTTCCTAAGCATATCATAGGCCTATCAGAATTGGAATATAGTCTGATTACAGTACAACATTGATTATTGGAGTGACAAACATAGGGAGGGTTTTGAATATCATTGAGTTGCAACACTGAATCTTCTTAGAGCAAAACCAGGCACCTAATCACATATGAAACCATCAATCCTAATGCCTTAATCAAGCATTAGGATTACGTAGGCCAATTATAGACTTTAATAATGTTTGTTTATAGTATAATGACAAATCACATTGTCCAATGAGGGACAAAAAAGAGCTGGGTATACAACCCATTACAGAAGAAGAGTAACAAACATATTAAAAAAAACGCCCTAGAGTGAAATTACCATTAAAGAATCACAAAAATAATAAATTCTATAATTATTAAGGAAGAAGGAAGATTCATTATGTCATAACTAAATTATAATCCATGCCATGTAGCATATAAAATCTCGATACAACAAAGTAATGCTTTAGTAGACCAATAATTAGGAGCTTATCAGAATCCTAAAACCATGTTTCAAAGTAAATTGAGTGCATGCATGAATTAACTTGAATACCTTTGAATCTTGTTCATCCAAACTCCAAACTTACCTCCCAAATGGTCTTCTCTTGGAATTATCCTTAAAATTTCCTATGATATCCTTCTCCATTCCATCTCTTAATCTCCTCCTTAATTCCCTCATGCTATGTGTATATATAGATCTTTGATATGTTTTTTTTTCTTTTTCTTTTTTTTCAAATTTCAAGCTAGGGAAAGACAAGAAAAATATCTAAGAGTAGAATAAATTGGCCCATGAAGACTAAATTTTCCACCTTGTTTCAATTTTTCTCCCTCTTATAGAACTCATCCTAATTTTCTACCTCTTCTAGAATTCAGCTCCATTTTTTTCCTCTTCTAGAAGTCCCCTTACCTAATTTTTTAATTTATTTTTGTCATTTTCTAACAAAAAAATATTAAATAATTACCATCTTGGTATTAAATATAATTATGTTATATTAATATCAATTACTAATTTTGTCCATTAATATTGACATCCTTTCTTTTTGATGAATATTTTGCTAGGATCTATCTCTATCAAACATCTCAATTTTGGTGGTTGATTTCCCATAATTCTTGAGAGTACCTATTCATGCAAATAAAATATCGTATTGTAATAAACATTATATTGTAATAAAAAATGATAAAATAAAAACAATCAATGATAATATAAAGGGATGGTGTGAAACCCTCTTAGGTTAAAACAATCCCTATTCAAAAAAAGAAATGAGTAAGAACAAAGAAAAATCCACTTTCCCCATTTGGTACTTGTTTAGTAGAGTGGTCCCTTTGGACCCTATGCTTTTCTCTATCATCTTCATCATAGATATTTGATAAAAAAACATAGAGTTATCATCATATTTTGCTTTCATAAAGAAAATATGAATGCATATTATCATAATATATTGAACAAGATAAGTCTAGGTTTATAAAAAATATCACAAAGGATTTTAAACCTATGACTTAATATCTCTTACCATGAGTTAAAATCATGGAAATAGGTGTCATTAAAGAAAAAAAAAAAAAAAAAAACAAACCAAAACCCTGGCAAACCATTCCCACACCAAAGAACCGTAAATAAAAATAGAATTATGAATTCATATAAGAGATACAAATATAAAAAAGTCCTCAAAATAGTAAGAAAAGATCCACAAAAATTGGAGGTTCACAAGCCTTCCACTTGATTCACCAATGGTTTCAATAGTGGGAGGAAAATACTTGAACATAAGTAATCTCTAGGAATTTGCTTTTTTCCCTTGCAAAATATGTTGGTTATAGCAATGGTCATATTTACTTTATGTAAGGTGTCAATATTATCATCCACTAATAATATCTACGATTACACTTACTCCATATAAAGTGTCATCCCAAAGTATTATCATTTATTGATAATAACAATGGTCACACGTACTCTGCATAAGATGCCAATCCAAGAATATTATCATCCACTAATAATACCTATGACTAAACTTACTCCACGTAAGGTGTCATAACAAAATTTAATCAATTTTAAGAGAGGACCCCATACTCTCTAAAATAGATTCCCTATCTATTCCTCCCATAAAGAATATTTCATACTTAAATAAGAATAGAAGTTCCATATCTATTCCTTCTCATTAATATTATTTTAAACTTAACTAAGAATAAAATTCTCCCATATTTATGCTTCATTAATTTTGATGGATTAAAATAGATGTATCTCAAATTTCTTCTTATTTCATTCCAAGGCATACCACACTTAAGAACTAGTCACTACAATCAACACTCAAGTGGTTAGGATGTGGTCCCATCTAGTACTGGGGTTTTAACATTTATATACCTCCATGGTATAAGGATACCTTTATATACCTCCATGGTACAAAGGATGCCTTAATGGTCTCCCCACATTGTCTTACCAATTTTCACAAATGTAAGACCTTTTTGACCATAGCATAGGGTTCTCCATTTTGTCCACTAAAAAGGGAATACCTTTCCCTTTTCAAACATAAGTATGTCTTTGTAGGATCTTTGCATATTTTCCTTGGGCCTATGCTCCTTTACGGTGATTCATATAGAACTTTAGTACTTAAGGACCGACTAATTGAGGTTATTAAATAGATTGGCCTCCCTGATTCTAATATGCCAACACAAAATTGTGATAAAAATATATACCTCCACGGTAGGGTAATTAGTCCAAGATTTCCTACTTAGGACCATCCAAAATATTTCCCACTTTTTGGAACCCTTTGAGCTACCACCCAAAATATCACAAGAAACCTTGAGTGTTATTTACTGTAATTGCCATCAAGCAAGAAGATTTGAGTGTTTCCTTCCACAAATCCCATCAAGTATTAGGATCATTTGGTCCAATTCTTAATGAATTTTAATAAATAATACCTATTCTTAGTATGATAATTTCATTTCCAAAAGGTGTATTCATGCTTAAATAGACTATCGATAACACAATAATATAAGTCAAGCATAGTATAAACATTGCTTTATATTGATCATATGTAGAAATACATTTTTATAGTTTACATAAGTAAAGTCCACTGAACTACACAACAAGCACATAAATGGTGGCTTTTTAGCTATACATTATGACAAGCTTCACTACAATTGTCTTTCGGTCCATTCACCACTCTGTGTTAGACCTAATTATCTTAAAGAAGTTGTTCGAGTTCTACCTTGTGATATTTCTCATCTTGATCGTGTTGTGCTCCAACGTCCATGTGGTATTCTAGTAGTATTTTGTGATGGAGTGAGCAAACCATGTATAATTAACACATCAAGACACAAAGTCAAGTATGTAGATATGTACTCATATCTTGCTTGTTGAAGTTGTGAATCATCAACCTACATGGTTGTTATTGATTCCCCACTACTTCTTTGTGCTAGATCTTATCAAAGTATATCTCACTCTACCTTAATGATATCCCTTTCTAAATCTAACATCATATTTTCTTGAGCCTAGATACCTTCTCGCTCAATATTTTTTGATTGCAACTATTGAACTTGTTACCTTATAGACTTTACTTCAAGTAGTCCATCCATCACAGAATGTCAACTGTTACTTTCTTGATAATATGATTGACCTGATTCTATCTCTAGCTAAGAATGTGCATTTCACCCAAGGAGTTATTTCACTTCCTTTGCTATACCCTTAAGTATAAATTCTTCTCTATCAATTTATTTTGTTGTCTCTCTCACAACTTCACCACTTTCTTCCTCTATACTTTCCTCTTTTTCCCATTGTTGGGTGGCCCACCATCTATCATATTTTGGGGTTGTACTAGAATCATTTCCTTTTGGTACCCTTATAATGTCATCCACCTCTAAGGCTAATGGTTCCATTTATGGTAGAACTACTCCTCTCCTCCCTTTTCTCGTGTAGATCACAAGGGGTCTGATATTCCTTTTCCAATACCAAACTATCACAATATTTAAGTATATTGAAAGTACTTTTATTTAATTCTCACTCACCCAATCATCCACTTCACTCATCGTACACGAGCTAGATGCAATCCATATTCTACCCAAACTAGGCCCTTTTTCCATGGTCTTGAGATCACATCTTGGGGCTTCATATTTTTCCATATAGAGTGATACTACTCCCAATTGCCTTCACATGGTTTTCTCATCCACAAATATTTCTCCTTCTACCACCTTAGTACATAAGACACCTCTACATCCACCAAATTGTATATCATAAGACAATTCTTGGGGTCTTCTCATAGCCATATGTTCCCAAGTCCATACTTGCAGTAAAAGGGTCCAACTCATCCCTACTTGCTTTGTCATTCACACCTCAAACAACACTTTATAATTCTAGGCCGATTAGGCTAGTACCCATGCAAAATAATTGAATTCTCCACTAGGTCCTACACCACCCCTAGCATATTCTAGGAAAATCATGCACCTAGTAAATTAGGCAGAATAACGTTCAATATGAGCATCATTACCATTGCCTATCTATGAGTCAGTCTACCAAACATATAAAGTAGTTCATAAATTATACTACCCTTCTTAGTGTTCATATCTCTCTACTATGATCTGAACACTCTTTCCAAAATACTCCCTTTTTCTACTTCATCTGTGGCAATCACTATACACCCCTCTACTAGTAATTGGTATATTTGGTATACATATTCTAGGGTGATGGTCATATCTCCAAAAAGTAACTAGAAAATTCTCCTATCAGGATCCCATATTTTAATTAAGGTTGATAGATAACATCTATCAACCTACACCAACTCTATATGAGTTGCTTTCACTAAACCTATCTCTCTCAACCACTACTAGTCATTAAAATCCAACATACTCCTAGTCCTCACTTCCTAAAATATTTCTCTAAATATAGTGCGTGGTTTGATAATATTTAATGGTATTATTTATTATAGCTCTACCTCATATTCTTGGCTCATTTTGGCATCACTAGAAGCCATATTCTTTGCCTCTCACAAGGTATGCACTAGTAAATCAATAAACAAAAACAAAAGGATCAAGAAGCATACTACAAGGTTTACCTTGAGTATGATTATTATAAATAGTGAAAATCCTAAAGCTAGTATAACCATGTTAGATGCCATGGGTAGTTTGACAGGTTTATTATTTCTCTAGTGGAACAAAAAACCTTTAGAAAATCATCTTGTTTTCTCAAAACTACGATATGTCCAACCAACCACCCATTTTATCAATCATCTAATCGATCATAAATTACTTGTTTTGAGCCTACTCAATCATCCTTCACGGATCATGTTTTGATTGACTCTTAATCCACTCATTGTTAATCATGTATTAGTTATTTAGGGACTCATTATACCTCTTCATACTTGAAACTATGTTATTTCTTCATGCGTGTCTTACTTTAAAGACTTCTTATCCCATTTTGTGTTTCATCATTGCCTTTTCGATGGTTCTATCAATCTATCATGTACAAATCTATTTATATGCCACATTCTTGGGTGCCTTTTTCAATTCCAACCATTATCATTCCATTGATAATGATGCTTACCTTGATCCAAGCACTATCCTCTTTTTATACCTATAATTTCTCAAAGATAAATATCATAATCCTTTTAAATTAGAATTCCTTTCAAAAATTTACCTTACTAATTTTGTATATAGGAGGTATTTGAGTAAAAAGGGTTAAAATAAATTAGTAAATGTCTTTACATCGAGAACTCATGTGCGAATATTTATACCACATGCATCGTGTAGTGGTGTAATCCCATATTTAAATAGTGTATAATGCATTATCAAACTCAACCACCACCCAGGTGGTTGGGTGGCATACTATTCTACGGTGTCGATGTTACTTGGGGAGGCTAGCTATTTGGTGGTGTCTCAATTTTGGATGGTGACCATGTTCAAATACATAGGTTTTCCTTACTGGATAAGGCTCACTTTGCATTATTTAGCTAGGGCTAAGATATTCATCTCCTTGCTCTAACAATGTTTGTACTTAGATACTACATAGTCTCTCTAAAATAAATAATAATATAATGTTTTTTTGTTGATCACCTAATTTTATAATCCTTAAATTATGGTGGAGATACTTTCTATCTCATAGTCAAAATTCCTCAATTAACTTTGTTGAGGTCTAATTTTAGTTTAATTCTAGACAACTATCCTAGAATCTTAACATGAATCTTAGGTTTTGAACCTATAAGCTTTTGGTTTACCAACTATAATTTTGGTTCGACTAACTCCCAACTTTGATCGAGCAACCTTGTGCTCCTATACTAGCAAACTCTTGCTATATTGGGTCTTCTCTAGCATCCTTTTGCTAGCCTAGCTCTAATACCAACTGTAATGATCCACTCATTACTCAAATCAAATCAACCTTAGAGAGTAATTTTTTTATATCATAACATAACTACCCTTAAGGTAGAGTTCATAATCAAGGATCATTGGATGATGTATACAAATTAAGCCATTCTCATTCATTGAGGTAACAAGCCACCAAGAGATTTACGATATGGTTAGTGTCAAGTCTTGTGAAAGGAGTGACCACATCCTATCAAATCTTATGTATATTTATGACATAGGAAAGCCAAGAATTTTATCAACTTATCATAGTCCACAATTCATCCCTTGATTAATTCTCTCTCCTTTAATTAATTCCACATAATTAACTAATTAAAGTCTCAAAGTTAAAACTTATTCCTTGATTGATCTTATTATTATCATCACATGATTATTAACCATTTTCATAGCAACATAACCCATACATTATAAAGCAATACAATAAAGTTGTCACATTCATTCATATATGATTATAAATAAATATTATCTCTTTGAACATTGCATGTAAGCATAAATCATTGCATCATTATTCAAATTTCAATAACAATCTCATGGAAATGTAAATATGACATACATACTATATCTATAAAGCACCTTTATAAGATTAGAATATAAAAATTCATAACACATCATATATCCTAGGAACCCTCATGGGGAATAAACCCAACCTCAAAAATATCTCCTCACATTTCATAAATTCATTTGTTTCAATTTACAATGATATAAAGGAATCCTAAAGATCCCTTTTCCAAATCATCAATAAATATCATTAATACAATGAATCACATAAGAATTATCATGATTCTTATGTCCCAAAATTATGAAATGATCATTGGTTTCATAATAATAATGATGAGCATTCCCCAATTTTTGATGAACTCCCTGAACCATACTATAACCTCGTCCCACAACAAGAAAGGCTTTTCCATGCCCATGCACCAAGGCCTTCTCAAGGTCATTTATAAATATGTCCTTCTCAATGTTCCCCAAGCCGAGCTCCCTGCCCTACCCCCTGAGGATCCCTCGGTGGCACATGGTGAAATCTTGAGGGGGAAAGAGAGCCCCGGTGTGCCCAAACCTTCCCCTGCCAAGAAGAGAGAGGGTGAGTCAAGTGTTAAGGGAGGTTCGACAAGGAAAATATTAAGGATTGAGGACCCGCCCATTAGGTCTTCTCTGAGGCTTAAAAACAAACAAGTTCAGGGAAGCTACAAAATAATGGAGATTACATCTGAAGACGAGGGTCCTGACCCCTCAATTATGGAACTGAAGAGGTTCATCCTAAACACGGTAGCTAACATCAACCACCAGATGAAGGAACTACAAGAAGTTCTGACCAAGGTTTTCTTCAACAAAGGGTACCAAAGCAACAAGCTAGTGGTCTACAACCTGGATATGGATGACAATGAAGATGACAAAGATGAAAAATAGGAGGAGGAGGATGAAGAGGAGGAATAGTGTCTTCCTTACTGTGTTGCTGCCCTGGGGCATGCTATTTTGATAATGTTGGTGACCCTCAATGCTTAATTTACATTTTTTGTCAAGGCAAAGTTTTTGCTTTTTTTGTTTTTGTCTTCTTGTGGGTTAGCTTCAGCATTTGAATTAGATGCTAGGGGTGGTTTAGGTCCTGCTAGGGCCCTAGTTTCCTACATTCTCTATTGATCTTGTCTTAGGTAGGAAGTCCAGTATGTTGGTTCCCAGTCAAGGGATATCGGATGGGGTAGAGGACAGAGGATCCTCAGTATGTTTTTGTCTTGGTTCCTTAGCCGGGGGCTATTTTTTGTAAAAATATTTTGGGTCAACCTGCAAAACCTAGGCTAATGAAAATACTTTATTTACCAAAAAAATTAATAATGATGTCAATGAAAGGAACCTCATAATTCCCTCAAGAATGAATCTCACATTCATTCTTCAATTTTAAAGGATATTTATCATTCCATCCAATCTAGAGTGAAAGTCTCCTATCATAGGATGAAAGTCATATAATACAAGAAGAGACCCCATAATCCCTTCAAGAATGAATTCCACATCCATTCTTTCTATAAACATTCATTTTTCCATAAAATGAATTCTCTAATGTAATCATGCATTCATCATCAATGAAATTCTAAAGCAACCATGTATTTATCAACTTAATTTACAAAAGCACATTAAAAGAGGAAACCCCATAATTTCCTCTACAATTTCTCCATGAAATTGTTTTGTACTTCCTTTACAATTTCTCCATAAAATTGTACCATAGTTCATTAATAAATTTCCCATAAGATTATACTATAGTTCCTTACAAATTTTCTATAATTTTGTACTATAGTTATTCAAAAATCTTTCCATGAGATTATACTATAGTTCCCTACAAATTTTCCATAATTTTGTACTATAATTTTTCCACAAGATTATACTATAGTTCTTTACAAATTTTCCACAAATATGTACTTTAATATTTCCACAATATTACACTATAGTCCCCTACAAATTTTCCATAAATTTGTACTATAATTCCTTAATAATTTTTCCACAAATTTATACTACAACTTTTCCACAATATTAAACTATAGTCCCCTACAATTTTTTCATAAATTTATACTATAATTCCTTAATAAATTTCCCACATAATTATACTATAGTTCCCTATAAATTTTCAAAAAATTTGTACTATAATTTTTCCACAAGATTACACTATAGTCCCCTACAAATTTTCCACAAATTTGTACTATAGTTCCTTAATAATTTTTCCACAAAATTATACTATAGTTCCCTACAAATTTTCCACAAATTTGTACTATAGTCCTTAATATTTTTTCCACCAAAAATTATACTATAGTTCTCCATAAATTTGTACAATAATATTTCCACAAGATTACACTATAATGCCCTACAAATTTACCACAAATTGTAGTATAATTCCTTAGTATATTTTTCCACAAACTTTGATCCAAAGATGTATTCAATTGTTTCATAAATTGTTATCAAAATTTCCCCAAAATTTGATCCAAGAATGCCATCAATTATTTCACTAGTTTGATTATCAAAATTCTCCCAAAATGTGATTGAAGAATGCATTTAGTTGTTTCATAAATTGTTATCCTTAATGGCTACTAAATTTCATATATCTAATTCAAGTACCTTTAAAGTCAAGGGATTATTTTATAACAATACAAGGTGCTACACATCTCACCAAAGTCAAGAATTAATTGTAAAGCTAAAAGGGAATTTTCAATCCCTTCATAAAAGATCTTAAATCAAACAAATCATCCTCTCCAAAACCAAGGAATGATTTACATTATAAAAGGGTCTTTAATTAAGAAAATATTTCAAATATTTGATTAAAAAGGATGGGGTATTATGTACAACCAAACCCAAATTCAATTGGGCAACAAAATTCAACCTCGATAAACATCCGCTAATTGGTCAAACATCCATAGTCAACCTCTACCAACTAACCACAATCATCCTAGTATTTGCAACTAGGTCCTAGCCTCCTTGACTAGCATGACCCCCATCATGTGGTCATCTAGCTAGGGGAGGCTTCCCCTACATAAACCTCATGAATGCTTCTATCGAAAGCATGTGGGACTAAATCCCACTTACACTTTAAAAATGGTTTTGACTAATTTACCCCTAGGAAACCTGGTGGACACAAATGAAAGACCAAAAAATAGCATGAAATTTACCAAATGTTATGAATCATCATCAGCGTCACAAATTAGTCTACAACGATCTAATTGTAAAGGTAAGCACATATTTAATTGATTCCTGAATGACCACCAAGTGATGTGGCCATTGACCACCATATTTTTGTTAAGAGTTTATCGGAGCTTTACTCCCTATAAAATATTTTGGGGCTTGAGCATGTCCCATGTGGGATAATGCTTGTGGAAGCATTTTAAAAGGATTCCACCAAAGCGGAGATGAGCGCAAGCTAACACTTTGACCACTCAAAGGCTGGAACATAGAGGATTCAAGAATTACAAAGAAGTCATTAAACCTCTTATGCTAGCATATAAAGCTTTTACTAAGCAAATCATGGGCCTATCAGAACTAGAATGTCATCTGATTGTAGCACAATATTGATTTATGGAGTGATGGACATAGGGAGGATTTTGACTACCATTGAGTTGCAAAACCGAGTCCTATTAGATCAAAAACAGGCACCTAATCATAGATGCAACCATAAATTCTAATGTCTTAATCAAAAAAAGAAGATTATATAAGTTGTTTGAAGATATACAATGAATTAAATCATGTAAGGCCACCATTGCATGTCTCAACCAAGCATAAGACCTTCTTAAGGGGTGTCTCATTTTCAAGTTTACGTAGGTCAATTACAAGATTTAATAATGTTTTTTAATAGTAGAATCACATAAATCATCATAATTTTCAATGAGGGGAATAAAAAGGTTGATTCAGGGCTTCTTGTGATGGAAGTATAACATCCCATTACAACAAGAAGAGTACACAAACTATTTTACAAAAAACATGTACAGGTCCCCTTAGGCTGAAATCACCATTCAAGAACCACAATCATAATACATTATATATTTAGTAAGGAAGAAGGGAGATTTATTATGTCATAACTAAATTATAATCCATGCATTGCAGCATATAAAAGCCCAATATAACAAAGTAATGCTTTACTAGACCAATAATTAGGAGCCTATCAGAATATTAAAACCATAAGCATTCAAAAGTAAATTGAGTGCATGGATGAATCAACCTAAATGTCTCTAAATATTTTTCATCCAAACTTCAAACATACCTCCAAAATGGTTGCTCTTAGCCTTATAATTAAACTTTCCTAAAATATCCTTCTCCCTTCAATCTCTTAATATGCTCCTTAATTCCTTCATGTTATGTGTATATATAGATCTTTGATATGTTTTTTTATTGTTCAAAATTCAAGCTAGGTAAAGACAAGAGTAAGGATATAAGAGTAGAATAAATTGACCTCATGAAGACTACATTTCCCACCTTGGTTCAATTTTTCTCCCTCTTCTAGAACTCAGCCCAATTTTCTACCTCTTCTAGAATTTAGCTCCATTTTTATTCCTCTTCTAGAAGTCCCCTTACCTAATTTATTTTTTTATTTATTTTTGTCATTTTGTAACAACAAAATGATTAAATAATTACCATCTTGGTATTAAAGACAATTAGGTTTAATTAATATCAATTATTAATTTTTTCCATTAATATTGACATCCTTCCTTTTTGATGAATATTTTGCAAGGATTTATCTCTATCAAGCATCTTGATTTTGGTGGTTGATTTCCCACCATCATTGAGAGTACCTATTCCTACAAATCAATGATATATCAGTTGTACCTTATTTAATACATTAACCACTCATTATATTTGCAAGTACAAAATATTATCAAACATACAAACTCTATATCAATGATGAGACCTGTCAAGGGTGGGTTGTGACAGTGTGATACAGTGGTAGACATAAAGAAAAACTAAATGCTATGGGTGAAAAATGGATCACAAGATCTTAGTTCCCATTGTACTTCAAGATTTACCTAATTCTTTTTAGGTGCTTATTACCTCCTTACAGATCTCCAACAAGGCAATTTTCTTTGAGGAGTTGGTCAATATGCTTCAATAGAAAGAAGAAACCAACAAACTAAATGACCAATTATCAAATAGTGCACTCATAAGTCAAAAACCTACAAGTAAAAAAATTGGAAAATATAGGAGACACAAAAATTTATCAAACAAAAGTCCTTCCTCCTCATCATCACAACAACCTTAGCACCAAAATAGGTATATTCATATCTGTGAATATGACGACCATGATACTAAACATTTTTGGTACAATGTTGCCACACGAGGAGGCTAGGTCTTCATACCTCAACAAAAATATCATGAGTATAGGCCATGAACCTAACAAGAGCAGCAAAAAGGTCATGTTGCTTTTGAAGTGTCATATTTAGATTATTAATAGGTATATAAAGAGTCAAATTTATATTCTAAACACACACACAATACTCATGACCAAAGTATTTCCATAACTAAGCATGATTCTTGGTATATTGATTTTGGTACTAGCCAACACATGATAGGGAACAAAGTCTAGTTTTTTGCCTGAAAATATAAAGAAAGGAAACTAGTGACCATCATAGATAATAAAATCTATGAGGTCAAAGAAGTTGGTGATGTTTTGGTTCAACATATAGATGAGAAATGCACCATCAAAAAGGTCATTTATTTCCCAAGACTAGCCAACAACTTGTTGTCTATGCCACAATTACTAAAGAAAAATATGAAGGTTGATTTTAGAGTTGATAATGGTCATAAGAGGTGTTTTATCACTAAGAATGTTATGTCTAAAACCATTGGTTTCTATAAAAGTGTGATGGGGGGCCAAAAAATTGCAAGCTATAAAACTCAAAAAAATTTCATTCTATAATTTCAACTTACAGTTACACAGAACTAGCCCGCAGGCGTAGTTTACATTCCCTAAGCAATTTTTGCCCTCCAAGCTCTCTCATTACATTCACTGGGTTTTTATAGAGGCCTCGACCCTCTGCAATCTGCAAATACAAATATAGAACAATGGCCGCAACCATTAACCTCGGCTTTCATAGCTTTCATAGCTTTCATAATCTACAGACCCTGGTGTAACTACCTCACATTCGACGAATCTGCTACACGCCTATGAATCCAAGCTTTCTCTATTCCTGGTGCAAACTGTCTATCTACACTACCCAGGAATTCAAACTTTTCTAGAAGGAAGAACAATGCAGCAGGGCCAGAACGACCCTCTGGTTATCGCATCTGCAACCCTGCCTCACGTCGTTCTCCAACCCCTTGTGCATGCCTCGGCTTGCCCTTTTATAATTTCTATGCGATGATCTATCTTCCATTTGTGGCCCTTTGTTTTAGATTCTTGTGCCTCTTCATCTGCCATGACTCTTCATCTTCGTCCGCTTTCACTGCACCTTGGTGCCACGTGTTGTCTAGTGCTGCCACGTGTTGTTCAATGAACTCATTCTGCAACGGCCTCCCAAAAATGTTGCATGTCACGATATCATGATGTTTCGGCTTCCTCGCTCTCTCCTTTCTCTTCGGGTCATGAAATCGTGACGTGTCATGATTTCGTGACACTTTTCCCTTTATCCGCTTCCTCTTCTCTTCTAGTCACGAAAATGCGACATGTCGCGAAATCGTGACATCTTTTCCTCTCTGCTCTCTCTCGCTTCATCGGGTCGCAAAAATGTGACATGTCATGAAATCGTGACATATTTCTCCTCTGGCTCCTTCTATTGCCTCCTGGTCGTGAAAATGTGACATGTCACGAAATCGTGACATCTTCCCCCTCAGGTTCCTTCTTTGCCTTCTGGTCACGAAAATGCGATATGTCACGAAATTGCGACATCTTTCTCCTTCGGCTGCTTCATCGTCTTCTGGTCACAAAAATGTGACATGTCATGAAATCGTGACATCTTCTCCACTGCACCTTCTCTCTCCTCTACAGGTCACGAAACTGTGACATGTCATGAAATCGTGACATCTCCTCGTCTACGCCATCTCTCTCCTCTATGGGTTTCAAAACTACGACATGTCACAAAATCGTGACATCCTATCTTCCACACTTTCTCTCTCCTTTGCGGGTCACAAAACTGTGACATGTCACGAAATCGTGACATCCTCTCTTTCATGCCTTCTCTCTCCTCTACGGGTCACGAAACTGTGACATGTCACGAAATCGTGACATCCTCTCTTCCGTGCCTTCTCTCTCCTCTACGGGTCGTGAAACTGTGACATGTCATGAAATCATGACATCTTGGTCTTCCTTGCCTCTCCTATGAAACCTGTCGTGATATCGCAACAGGTTCCCTATTAGCGTCTTTCTCCATTTTTGTGTCGTGATATCACAACACCTTTTACGTCACGATATCACGACAATTTTCTCTGCTCGCTTCTCCCTCCAGTTTGTGTCACGATATCGCGACACTTTTTCTATTGTGATATCGTGATAGTTTTCCTCCTTCCCTTTCTCACTCCTTTTTTGGTCGTGATTTCACGACATGTCGTGAAATCGCGACATCTTCCTTCCTTAGCCAATTTTTTGAAGTTGGCTCTGCTACCTCTGGATGCTTCTGCATCAGATGCCACTGGATGCTCCTACATAAAAGTGGCTTATTTACCATATATGTCAAATTTACTTCTAATGTAACACTATTAGTAGCTAAGATACTTGTAATCTCTGAAAAGTAGTCCTAGAGATAGGCCTAGAGATAGGCCTAGAGGCAACTAGCTTAGAATCATACCAAGAGGCAACAAACCCATTGGCAGGCCCAAAGGCCAACCTAATGGTAGACCTAGAGACAAACCCATAGGCATACCTAGTGGTAGACTCAAAGGCCAACCCAATGGTAGACCCAAAGGCAAACACAGTGGAAGACCTAGTGGTCAACCCATTGGCATACCCAAAGGAAAACCCAAAGGAAGAGTCAATGGCCAACCCATTGGCATACCTAGAGGTATGTAAATCCTAAGAGTGCATCATGTAGTTAGCCATCTCCTTAAAAGTTATGTTCTTTATTTCTGCAACCCCATTCTGCTGTGGAGTATGAGGGACTGAATGTTGATGAATAATACCATGTGTCGTAATGAAATAAGAGAACTATTTACTAAAGTATTCCCCCCCATTATTTGTACGAAGATTCTTGATGCAACTTGAAGCCTGATTATCGACCAAAGCCTTAAAGACTTTGAAGTGGTAAAAGACCTAACTCTTGTACTTGAGAAAGTACACCCAAGTATGTCTTGAGAAATCATCAATGAATTTAAGTGCATATCAAGATCCAGTGAAATATAGATGAGGAAAGACCATCAAGTCACTATGAAAAAGCTCCAAGGGTGAAAAGGAAGAGTCAAACCTAGAGGGATATCTAGTGGAATACCTAGAGGTGATTACCCAAAAGCCACAATAACTAGAACCAAAGTATTTAGAGCCAAGAGCAAGAGCCTAAACTCCTCTAAATTAAGGGGGATTCCTAATATTTCCTAACCCAAATAATGTAATAATGGGGGATATTAGGATATTTTATTACATTATTATTAGATCATGCATTATTAGCTAAAATGTTATTAATGGCTAAAATATTATTTTAATATTTCTTGCATGTAACGATCTTCTAAATCTAGAGTATCGATATTTTTGTTTGTAACCCTAAAAATATATTAAATAGGCTCTTATCTCAATGAATGAATTAAGGATTTTTGTCATCAAATTGCTTCAAAGAATTATTTTTCCTTTGCTATTTCATTCTTGGAACAAATGAAAATGTTTTTTACTACTTAAGTCCATTATGATGTTTTGTAAATGGATATTTGTGATTACTTAGGCTTGAATCCATAATAGGGTTTTTGTAAATTTCCATTATTTGATTGTTTGAACTTGAATTAAAAAATGCAAAAGGTTATTTTATCTTGGTTGCCCTATAAGTTGTAGGTTAAAAGAGTAACCCTATCCTAGTATGAAAAAATCAAGTAGACGTAACCTCTACTATCTTATACTATTTTAGTAGAGTAAATAAAATTTTAAAAGATACTATATTCTCCTTTTGTTCTATTTGGCTAAAGCATCAAGAGATTCCTATTATTCTTAAAATAGAATATAAAATAGGATAAAGTTACTTGTTTAATTAAGTGAGGTCATGATTGACAAGAAATTGTAACAAACCAATTATAACCAACCCGAGAGAGTTTTTTTTTCAACAGGTTGGCAAGAAGGTTTATAACAAATATATTAATATACACTTTATTTTTAGCATTATCAAGGTGTACCACATTTGATTTCATGATGCTACCAATGACACTCAATAGATAGGATAGTCCAAAACCCCATAGCTATTTTTGGGGTTAAATTTTCTATATCTCCATGGATATAAAAGATGCCTTTAGTGGTTTCTCCACAATTTGTATACTCTCTATGAGGATGGACATTTCAACCATGACGTAGTAGATTATTCCTTCTCAATATTTAGAGAAAATAATGTCAATTCCCTTACTAAAAATAATTTATTCTATGTTGGTGTTCTTAGGAGTAATGCCTTAAAGTCCAAATATATCGTCTTTATGATGAGACAACTAGTACTTAGTGCTTAATGACTACACCCCCATGGTGGGATAAATAAGGGTATTATCACTCCACATGATAATATACATGGCTACTTGATCCTATTTGATCAAAGTGCCATCACTTACTTATATCGTAAACAATTTTCTAACCTCTATGGTAGGAAATGTAGCTCAAGATATATTCTTAAGAACCCTCCTCAAAAGGTACATGCTTTTAGGAATACATATGAGCTACACCACTTAATATGTAATCGTTGTGACCGATTTGACAATTGCCTTCCCACACCTAATAAAATCTTGGAATTTATCTCACAAGGGTACTAATCAACTTTTTAAAAGCATAACATATAAAATCATTCACCTTAACACTCTATTCAACAATAAAAGCATATCATGCTCTTTTTTCTTAATGAGGAAATAACTTCAAACATTCCTAATGCATATATTCAAAAGCATTAATCATATTACTAGAGTAATACTTATTTTGTAAGCATGAAAATAAATTCACATCTAATTTTCCAAATTATTTTACCATTCATAGAAAACATCCCATTTTTCTATTTCAAGAAAAAGTCTTATACTTTCAAAATGATTTGAAAAACAATAATAGCATTACCTTAATCATCAATAATCAAAACCTTTCATAATAAGGAACCCATTTACAAAGTATTTTTTAATAATAAAGTTAATTATAAAATCCAAATCTAATCATTAAAGTATTTTTATAGTACATCTCTTTCCATGCAATTCCAGTTACATGATAGAATTTTCTCTATCCAAAACTTTGCTTGCTAAAAACCTTAAGCTCCATTGAGAGATGTTTGGAGTGTCGGATCAGGGCAACACCTTAATATCGTAAATGCATACCTATATGCTCTTCTAAAATACATCCTTAAAAAAATATATATAACCCATATATACTTTAAATAAATAACTCATTCTTTTCTTTTGAAAAGCATATACGAGGAAACCCCATAATTTACTCCTTGTAAATGGTCTCCACGCTCATTTACAAGAACAAGTGAGATACCCATAGTATACTCACTAAAAAATATACTTTATGCCTTGGGTTTAATATTCAAACTTATTAAACAAATAAAATAATTTCATAACTTCAATTTAGGCAACACCGGATAACTCATTCTGTTATTTCCAAAAGTATTTATGAGGAAACCCCATAATTTTCTCCTTGCACATGGTATCCATACCCATTTACAAGAACATGTGAGATACCCAATGTATATCCATTTAAAATGGACTCCACTCCCAGGGTTTTATATTTAAACTTATTAAACAAATAAAGTAATATAAAACCATTTCATAACTTCAATTTAAGCAAAAAATAATAATTCATTCTCTTCTTTTTAAAATCATATAGGAGGAAACCCCCATAATGTCCTCTTTGTAAATGGTCTCCACACCCATTTACAAGAACAAGTGAGATACCCATATTATACTCACTAAAAATAGACTCCACACCCAAGGTTTAATATTCAAACTTATTAAACAAATAAAATACATATAAAACCATTTCATAACTTCAATTTAAGAAACAACAAATAACTCATTATTTCTTTTCAAAAGCATATATGATAAAACTCCATAATTTCCTCCTTGTAAATGGTCTCCATGCCCATTTACAAGAACAAGTGAGATACCCATAGTATACTCACTAAAAATGGACTCCACACCTAGGGTTTAACATGCAGTAATATATATATATATATATATTAAAATCCAAAAGAAAACATATAAAAAATTGACCATGTTTAACAACAATGCATATATATTTTAAACTCTTTTAAAATATATAAATCTGCCCAGCATGTATATTTTAAACTCCACTAAAATATATAAATCTGCCTAGTTTTAATAACAACGTATGTATTTTTTAAACTTCATTGAAATATAAAAATCTGCCCACGTTTAACAATAATGTATGTATATACTAAACTCAAATAAAAATATAAAAAAATTGTCCAAGTTTAACAACAATGATATATTTTAAACTCCCTTAAAATATAAAAATCTACTTAGGTTTAACAACAATGCATGTATATTTTAAACTCCATTGAAAATATAACAATTTTTCCCAAGTTTAACAACAATGCATATATATTTTAAACTCCATTAAAATATATAAATCTTCATGGAATTTTATTGTGCAACAATGCATATATTTTTAACTCAATAAAATATATAAATGTCGCGAAATCATGACACTTTTTTTCTTCAGCTACGGTCTTCCAGATTGTTGCGATTTCACAACACTTTTTCTCTTCGACGGCAGGCTTCCGGATTGTCACTATTTCGCGACACTTCTTCTCCTTGGCAGTGGTTTTCCATATTGTCATGATTTCGTGACATTTTTTCTCCTTGGCAGCGGTTTTCCATCTTGTCGCTATTTCGCGACACTTTTTCTCTTTGGTTGCGGTCTTCCAGATTGTCGCGATATCACGACACTTTTTTTCTTTGGCAGTGGTCTTCCTTCTTGTCGCAATTTTGCGACATTTTTTCTCTTCGGCTGCGGTCTTCCATAATGTCGCGATATCACGACACTTTTTCTCTTCGGCAGCGGTCTTCCATCTTGTCATGATTTCGTGACACTTTTTCTCTTCGACAGCGGTCTTCCAAATTGTCGCGATTTCGTGACACTTTTTCACTTCGACTGTGGTCTTCCAGATTGTCGCGATATCGTGACACTTTTTCTCTTCGGCTGTGGTCTTCCATAATGTTGCGATATCGCGACACTTTTTCTCTTTGGTAGAGGTCTTTCATCTTGTCATGATTTCATGACACCTTTTCTCTTCGGCAGTGGGCTTTCATAATTGTCGCGATATCGCGACACTTCTTCTCTTCCGGATCCAACCTAACAACTTGTCGCGATATCGTGACACTTCCTCTCTTCTGGCAGCAACCTTGCACTATGTCACGATTTCGCGACTTCTTCCCTCCTTCAACTTTGACGGTGCTTCTTGTCACGATTTTGTGACTTCCTTTCTTCTCTTGGCAGCTTCAGCGCATCTTGTCGTGATTTCGCGACATCACCATTTTGGTCACGATTTCGCGACACCTTTCCTCGTGTGGAGGTTTGCCCGCTCTTTAATCTTTTCTTCTTGGACCACCTCGGTCATTCTGGAATTCATGTAATTCCTCTTGTACAAGGTTCGGGGACCTTTCAACACCCCTTCTACCAATCAAAAAATATATATATATAAATCTGCCCAGGTTTAACAACAATGCATGTATATTTTAAACTCCACTGAAATATATAAATATGCCCAGGTTTAACAACAATGTATGTATTTTTTAAACTCCATTGAAATATAAAAATATGCCCAAGTTTAACAACAATGTATGTATATATTAAACTCAAATAAAAATATAAAAAATTATCCTTTAACAACAATGATATATTTTAAACTCCATTAAAATATAAAAATCTACTTAGGTTTAACAACAATGCATGTATATTTTAAACTCCATTAAAAATATAACAATCTACCGCAAGTTTAACAACAATGAATATATATTTTAAACTCCATTAAAATATATAAATCTTCATGGGATTTTATTGTGCAATAATGCATATATTTTTAACTCAATAAAATATATAAATCTGCCCAGGTTTAACAACAATGCATATATATTTTAAACTCCATTAAAATATTTAAATTTTCTTAGGTTTTTATCATGCTAGGAATATGTTTTAAACTTCAATAAAGAATATGAAAATTTTCCTAGGTTTTTAAGATCTATTTCTCCAACATAGAAGAAGAGCAATGAGATTGCATATTACCTAGTAATAATCTGCGAAATTTTTCTCTTGCTCTTTTCAGGTTTCCTTACTTCTCCTATTACTAATGGTTACACTTCTCTTCCTTTGTCTTCTTTCTCCTCTTGGCATAACCATCCATACATGGGCCATGAAACATGCAACCATTATTATTGTAACACCTCCCCTGAATTCCCCAATGCTATTCTTTTTTTCCTCCCCTCTAAGGCATGTGTTAACAACAAGAAGCATAACCATTAAATTTAGGGTTTTTTTTTAACATTTATGCAAAACAAGAAAAGCCTTCCAAACCAATGTTTTTTTTATTAATTTCATTAATACCACCAACTAGTATTTATTACTAACCATCATATTAGCATGTAAGAATCATTAAGTCCTCTGACTTAATAATTATTTCCTAGAGGATTCTTTGCTAAAATCATTCTAAAATATAAGCAACCACATGAAAAAATTCATAGGTTTATGATATAGAGCTACGCACAACACACAGCAAGAATGCAGAAATTAACAAATGCACAGGCAAATTCCAGCAAGCTTCATTAAAATCAGAGGTCTCTCCTCGAATACACAGCAATTCCCCCCAAAAAAAATAAATGGCCAAGAGTCCCTCGATACAATGCATGCGTGCCTTTTTCTCCTCGGCCGCCACCTCCTTCTCCATCATTACCTGGAATGCGAGACTCCCCATACCGCCCGCACGAATGCTCTGTCCCACCGGCAAATGCTGTCAGATGCATCGAAACATCATGCCTGTAGTGGCGGTATGCCCTGCAGCCGCCTGTCGATCCACTGCCAAGTCAATCATTCCTAAGAATGCGCCATGGCCGTTTGCAGTTGATGCCACGTGTCCTGTTGCCATGCTTCCTGTAACCGCTTCATATTCTCGGGCCACCTGTAACTTCACGCCACGTGTCCTTCTGCACTGGTCCCTGTAGTCGTCGGCTGGTCAACGTCGTGAGCGCCCTGTCGCGATATCGCGACGTTTTTGCCCCAACACTTTCTCTCTCCTCTTTGGTCGCGATATCGCGACGTTTTGACGTTAGGCTTCTCTCTCCTCCTTGGGGCCGCGATTCCGCTACACGTCGCGAAATCGCGACGTCTAGGCCTTCCTTACTCGCTTTCCTCCCTTGGGCCGCGAAACCGTGACATGTCACGATTTCGTGACATCTTTGCATTGTGGAACCTTGCCCCCGGATATGTCGTGATTTCGTGACATCTTTGCATTCCGTACGTCCTTGGCTCGGAAGTGTCACGATTTCGTGACATCTTTGCATTGTGGAACCTTGCCTCCGGATATGTCACGATTTCGTGACATCTTTGAGCTCTGCCTTCGAAGGTGTTGCGATGTCTTTATGCTTCCAAGTCTTGCCTCCCAGAAGTGTCACGATTTCGCGACGTCTTTTAAACTTTATCTTGAAGGTGTCACGATTTCGCGACGTCCTTGAACCTTGTCTTCGAAGGTGTCACGATTTCGCGATGTTTCTTGTGCCTTAGAACTTTTTGTCAAAGATGTTCCTGTGCTTTCAAACCCTGCTTTCGAAAGTGTCGCGATTTCGTGACCATTTTGCGTCCAGACTACGTTGCAACGAAATGTCACGATTTCACGACATTTTGGAATCCTGACCGTGCTTCTTTAGAAATGTCACGATTTCGTGACAGTTTGGCGTCCCGACTGCGCTGCTTAAGAAATGTCACGATTTCGTGACAGTTTGGCGTCCCGACTGCGCTGCTTAAGAAATGTCGCGATTTCATGACAGTTTGGCACTGAAGCTGCCTTCCTTCAAAAATGTCACGATTTCGCGACCGTTTGGCGCCTTGACCTCTTTGCCTCAGAAATGTCGCGATTTCGCGACCATTTGGCATCTTGACCTGTTCACCAAAAAGCGTCGCGATATCGCGACAGTTTTGACACTTAGAAAAAAAAACATTTTGGTTGATGCAAGATTGCCAGCTTTGCCTCCGGATGCTCCTGCATCAGACACCCGGGGTGGGTTTGAGAAGTGACCTCACTTCTGATTTGACTGAGGTAGACCCAAACGATCAACCTCCGCCTTGGATAGCCAAGTCGCATCTTCTATGGGTCGGCCCTTCCATTTGATTAAATACTTAGAATAACTCCTGTTTCGAGTACTGCGACCCTCACGCGTATCCAGAATTTCTTCTATCTCGTCCGCAACTGGGGTGACTGCCGGAATGCTCCACAAATCTGGACTGGGTACCTCACTGCTTTCTCCTTCATGATACTCAACCAAATCTGAGATGTTAAACACGGGGGAGATGTTAAGTTCACTTGGTAACTCCACCTCGTAGGCATTACCCGAATCCCGTTTGCCAATGATTTTGCATGGCCCAAATTTCTTCATTTTGAGTTTGTTGTAGGTCTTGGCAGGAAACCGTTCCTTCCGCAGATGGACCATGACCGAATCTCCTACTTGGAACTCCTTAGCTCTGCGTCTTTGATCCGCCCTCATCTTATATTGAGCATTCATCTTGGCAATGTGTCTTGTCACTTCCTCATGCACTCCTTTCAAGTGTTCGGCAAAGTCTTCTGCCTCAGCACTGCATTTCTCCCTTGTCTCCAGCCTTCTTAACTCTGAAGCGTTTCGTGGGCTGCTCCCATAGATAATCTGGAATGGTGACTTATTGGTACTCCGATTGACCGAGCTGTTATACGCAAACTCAGCTTGCGGTAGCACCAGATCCCATCCCTTGGGCTTGTCCCCTACCAAGCATCGTAGTAGGTTGCCCAAACTCCGATTAACCACCTCTGTTTGGCCATCTATTTGCGGGTGGTAAGCAGAACTGAACTTTAACTCCGTCTTTAATTTCTTCCAGAGGGTCTTCCAGAAATAACCTACAAACTTGGTATCTCTGTCCGACACAATGCTTCTTGGCAGCCCATGAAGGCGTACCACTTCCTTAAAGAACAAACCAGCTACATGGACCGCGTCGCTAGTCTTCTGGCACGGGATAAAATGTGCCATTTTCAAAAATCTGTCCACTACCACAAAGATGGAATCATGCCCCCTCTGCGTCCGAGGCAAACCAAGCACAAAATCCATACTAATATCTTCCCACGGCCGCTCAGGTATAGGTAGCGGTTGATACAAACCGATGAGGCTGCCTCACACCCTTTGCCATCTGGCAAATCCTGCAACTCTGCACAAACTTTGCCACATCCTACTGCAATTGTGGCTAGTAATAGTTTTCACTAACCAATGAGATGGTCTTGTCACGACCAAAGTGTCCAGCTAAACCCCCACTGTGCTTCTCTTTAATGAGGTTCTCTCTCATTGAGCTCTTCGGAATGCACAACTGGTTCCCCTTAAACAACATTCCATCTTGAATCAGGTAATCCAACCATCTAGTCCTGTCCAACGCAACAGGCACAGTGCAGGCTTTCCAAGCTTCTACGAAATCGGGGTCTGTAGGGTATAAGTTCTTGAGCTCAGCAAACCCTACAACCTCCACTCTCATTTTTGTCATCAGACATTGCCTCCTACTCAATGCATCCGCCACCCTATTGGATCTTCCACTTCGATGCTTCAGCACAAAGGTATAGCTCTGCAGGAACTCTACCCATTTCAGGTGTCTCTGATTCAATTTTCCCTGACTGTTAATAAACTGTAGCGCTTGATGGTCGGTATAGAGAACAAACTCTTTCGGCAATAGATAGTGCCTCCATTTCTTGAGTGCTTGAACTATGGCGTAGAACTCTTGATCATATACCGAATACTTTCTCCTGGCATCATTGAGCTTCTCGCTGAAATAAGCTACAGGCCTACCTTCTTGGCTCAAGACGGCTCCTATCGCACTGCCACTCGCATCGCAGTCTACCTGAAACACCTTATTGAAATCTGGAAGTGCTAAAACGGGTTGCTCAGTGACCTTCTTCTTCAGCATAGCAAAGCTTTTATCTGCTCCAACTGTCCACTGGAATTCCTTCTTGTTTCCCTTCATTGTCTCAGTAAGAGATGCACAAATACTGCTGAAGTTTCTAATAAATTTTTTGTAGAAACTGGCCAGACCATGAAATGATCTAACCTCGGTCACACTCCTTGGGACAGGCCATTCTAGGATAGCCTTCACCTTTTTGGGGTCCATCTTGAGACCATTTGCTGATATGACAAATCCCAGGTATACCAGCTCCTTCTTCACAAAGTTGCACTTCTTCAGATTGATCAATAATCGCTCCTCCCGTAGTTTCTCAAGAACCTTCCTGATGTGCATCAGGTGCTCCTCTAAGGTTCTCGCTAAAAATCAGTATATCATCCAAGTAAACAATAACAAATTTGCCCAGAAATTCCTTCAGAACTTCATTCATTAACCTCATAAAGGTACTAGGTGCATTGGTTAATCCAAATGGCATAACCAGCCACTCATACAGTCCTTCTCTGGTTTTGAAGGCTGTCTTCCACTCATCCCCTTCTCTAATGCGGATCTGATGGTATCCACTTTTCAAATCAATTTTTGTGAAGTACTCAGCTCCACTCAAGCAGTCCATGATATCATCCATTCTCGGTAGGGGGAACCTGTATTTAATGGTGATCTTGTTGATTGCCCGAGAGTCGGTGCACATCCTCCATTCTCCATCCTTCTTGGGTGCTAATACTGCTGGTACAACACATGGACTAAGACTCTCCCTTATCAGGCCTTTCTTCAATAGATCTTGAACTTGCCGATTTAATTCTTCAGTTTCCACCGGTGTCATTCGATGTGCAGCCTTGTTTGGCAAGCTCGATCCAGGCACCAGATCTATGTGGTGACTGATCTTCCTAACAGGTGGTAAACCTTCAGGAACATTGTCAGAAATGATATCAGGGAATTCTTCTAACAGTCCCATGACTTCCATTGGAATCTCCTTGCATCCTTCTTCCCTAACTCTGGGGATTATAGCATAACACACATGATCCGGCTTCAGGCCTTCCAAGAATCTTCTGCCATCAACTAGACAGACTCGTGCACTGCTGCATACTTTCTCATCCGCCTCTTTCAGGGGTTTTAACTTATGGCGAACTCCATTCTTTGATAGAGAATATGTGTTGGCTCGACCATCATGAAAAACACTTCGGTCAAACTGCCATGGCCTCCCAAGCAGCAGGTGACATGCATCCATGGGCAAGATGTCACATAACACTTCATCTTGGTAAGTTCCAATGTTGAACTTCACCAGACATTGCTCACTCACCAGCACCCGATGGTCCTTTTGCAACCATGCAATTCGATAAGGGTGTGGGTGTTTTCTCCTTTCCAACCGTAGCTTGGAAACCATTTCCTCTGAAACCAAATTGTCAGTGCTTCCATTATCAATAATGATATTACAGACCTTGCCTGCGCACTTGCATCTTGTCCGAAACAGGTTGTTCCTTTGGTCTGCCTTTTCCTCTTCATTCAACAAGACTCTTCTAATAATCATGGCTTCCCCTCTTTCTGCCTCCTCCGAATGCTCAGACTCTACACCTTCGTCTGCTACAGCAGCTCGGGCCTGACCCTCAGGTCTTCGATTTGGCCTCTCTTGATGTTGTGGGCAGTTGTATGCCCCGTGTCCTTCTTCACCGTAGTTGAAGCAGGTTCCTCTAAAAACACCTCTTCCAAACCCTCGCCCGTACCTACCTCTTCCTCTTGGGTAGTTGTTGCTCTGATTGCGTGGGCGTTGGTCATCCTCCTCTTTCACTTCTTTCTATTTTCGGCTCTGCTAGCTTCACCAGCTTTTCCAAAATCTTTGTATCTTCCACCACTTACCAGCTCTTCCACCCCTGTCCTTCCCTCTCTGCTTGCCATCAAACCTTCTATTTAGTTTCTCTTCCACTTTTAATGCAAACTGATATGCATCCTCCACTGTGCTCATTCTAACCAGCCCCAGCTCTTCTTGAATGCTGGTTCGCAATCCATTTATGTAACGTGCGACCTTCTCTTTGTTCGCCTCCGAATGGCCGGTTCTGATAGAGATTTGATAGAACTCTTCAGTATATTCCTTGACAGACTTACTAGCCTGTCGAAGACTCTGCATTTTCTTCAACAAATCCAGCTCATAATCTGCAGGGATGAACTGCCTCTTTAGTTTCTCTACCATCCTATCCCATCTGGTGATCCTTTCCTTTCCCCTCCTGTTCCTTTCTAACTGCACTCCTTTCCACCAGATGCTAGCATGCCCCTTCAGCTTGGTTTTTGCGAATCTGATCCGATTTGGATCTGCGATTTCTTCGTATTCGAAGTACTCCTCCATGTCGTTGATCCAGTCTATTAATTCCTCAGGGTTGAGGTTTCCAGAGTAAGTCGAGACGTCAAATTTTGGCTTCTTCCCAATCTGGGAGATAGCCCTGTACAGCCTAGCCTCTGCTGGGTCCAAGGCCTCTTCCGCATCAGATGGAACTTCTTCTTCCCACGCTTCATCTTCGCTGGGTTCTTCCCTTCTCGGCTCGACTCCTCTTCTAATTTCCTCTTGTAGGGCCTCAACTTGCCTCTACAGGGCTCTTAGATCGACCTCCTCCCTTCTTGCTCGTCTATGCCTTATACCACCACGGTCTCTTCACGGAGGCATCTTGCTTCTTCTTCACAACCCCACAACCACGGTCCTGGCGCAAACTGCCTCTCTGTTCGACGATCGGTTTGCACTCTCAGAACCAACCTGCTCTGATACCACTTGATATAGAGCTACGCACAACACACAACAAGAATGCAGAAATTAACAAATGCACAGGAAAATTCCAGCAAGCTTCATTAAAATCAGAGGTCTCCCCTCGAATACACAACAATTCCCCCAAAAAAAAATAAATGGCCAAGAGTCCCTCGATACAATGCATGCGTGCCTTTTTCTCCTCGGCCGCCACCTCCTTCTCCATCATTACCTGGAATGCGAGACTCCCCATACCGCCCGCACGAATGCTCTGTCCCGCCGGCAAATGCTGTCAGATGCATCGAAACATCATGCCTGTAGTGGCGGTATGCCCTGCAGCCGCCTGTCGATCCACTGCCAAGTCAATCATTCCTAAGAATGCGCCATGGCCGTTTGCAGTTGATGCCACGTGTCCTGTTGCCATGCTTCCTGTAACCGCTTCATATTCTTGGGCCACCTGTAACTTCACGCCACGTGTCCTTCTGCACTGGTCCCTGCAGTCGTCGGCTGGTCAACGTCGTGAGCGCCCTGTCGCGATATCATGACGTTTTTGCCCCAACACTTTCTCTCTCCTCTTTGGTCGCGATATCGCGACGTTTTGACGTTAGGCTTCTCTCTCCTCCTTGGGGCCGCGATTCCGCTACACGTCACGAAATCGCGACGTCTAGGCCTTCCTTACTCGCTTTCCTCCCTTGGGCCGCGAAACCGTGACATGTCACTTTTTTCATTGAACCTTCCCCTTTCAATTTCATGACATCTTTGCATTCCGTACGTCCTTGGCTCGAAAGTGTCACGATTTCGCGACATCTTTGCATTGTGGAACCTTGCCTCCGGATATGTCATGATTTCGTGACATCTTTGAGCTCTGCCTTCGAAGGTGTTGCGATGTCTTTATGCTTCCAAGTCTTGCCTCCCAGAAGTGTCACGATTTCGCGACGTCTTTTAAACTTTATCTTGAAGGTGTCGCGATTTCGCGACGTCCTTGAACCTTGTCTTCGAAGGTGTCACGATTTCGCGACGTTTCTTGTGCCTTAGAACTTTTTGTCAAAGATGTTCCTATGCTTTCAAACCCTGCTTTCGAAAGTGTCACGATTTCGCGACCATTTTGCGTCCAGACTACGTTGCAACAAAATGTCACGATTTCTGCTTTGAAATGTCACGATTTCGCGACGCTTGGCGTCCCGATCCGCGCTTAAGAAATGTCACGATTTCGTGATAGTTTGGCGTCCCGACTGCGCTGCTTAAGAAATGTCACGATTTCACGACAGTTTGGCACTGAAGCTGCCTTCCTTCAAAAATGTCACGATTTCGCGACCGTTTGGCGCCTTGACCTCTTTGCCTCAGAAATGTCACGATTTCGCGACCATTTGGCATCTTGACCTCCTTGCCTCAGAAATGTCACGATTTCGCGACCATTTGGCGTCTTGACCTCCTTGCCTCAGAAATGTCGCGATATCGCGACAGTTTCGCATTTTGCACCCTGTTCACCAAAAAGCGTCGCGATATCGCGACAGTTTTGACACTTAGAAAAAAAAAAAACATTTTGGTTGATGCAAGATTGCCAGCTTTGCCTCCGGATGCTCCTGGCATTAGTTTATTAATAATTTATTGCAATATGCTACCATCAAAAGAGAATGTTTACCTTTCAAAGCATCCAAACAAATATATGAACAAGATAATCATTGATCAATCACAAAAAAAAAAAAAAGTAATACACCATCATTCCGTATTTCCCATATACTTAAGAAAAATAGTTTATGATAACTTCTAGGTTATCAACTTTTGCTATCGTTAGCTTCAATTGATGGTGATTACCTCCAAAAACACCAATATGAATGTAACTATATGTGGGTAGAATCTTACCTAGGAGCTATATTTAGTTAAACTAACCATTATTTCCCTTATTTCACTCTTTTGTTCTCTATGGCTGACTTCCTCATCCACGTACGAGAGTACTTGGTCTTGCAAATACACATAAAATCAGTAGTACCATATCCTTGTATAAAATAATCAAAATATAAAATGCATATAACCATCCAAATGCATCAAAATCCAAGTATTAAATAATCATGTTTGTACAGTCTTGCCAAGGTGGGTCATGACATACTACCCCCTTGGACTAAACACAATCCCCTATATTTTTCTTGTAATTTAAAGCATACATATAGAGCATACATTTCATTAAAATAAAAGTGGGAAATGCTTGCCAATTTCCTCAATATTTTATCAAACAAAAAAAATTTAAAAGACCTTACAAAACAAAGATCCAACCTAATTGACTTGATGGCACTTTTCATGGGTCTAGCTCTCAAGAAAACTCTATCTCCAATATATAATTCTTAGGGTGATATTTTAAGATCAGTAGAGCTCTTCTAGTGATCATCAAATTCCTTAAGCCTCTGTCAAATCACTTTGAGATGCTCCTCCATCTCTTTTCATGAACCCAACACTCTTTCTTTCTCTAAGTTTCTATCAATCTTCTTTTTTCAACCCTCAAAATTTCTATTTTAGGAACTATCTTTTCTAGTTCATCTATTCCGTTTTGTTGTTCTATCTTCTCCTATAGTAGGGATACTACAACAACATGGTTATCCACCTATCTATTAGAAATCCAAAAAAAAATCCTTTTGGTTCCATCTTGCCTAACTAGCCTTGGATTCTAAGAAGTTTTTCTTCTTCCTCCTCTTAACTTGGATGTCATTTCTCCTAGCCACATAAAGGATTTGGCTAAGTTACAATTTCTCCCAATTGTACTTTAAATGGTTTGTTATATCTTCCCATGAACTAACTCAAACCATTAACATTATTCTAGTAATGGTCATGGTCACACTTGTATCCCTACAAGGTGTTATAACCATTATCACCTCCCTAGTAATGATCTAGGTCATGCCCCATCATAAGGTGTCTTTTTATTTATCCACAAAGGGAGTTGAGATAGGTTACAATTCCCTCCAAATTGTACTTCTAATTTTAGTTAGTTATCGCATCCCCAAGAACTAACTTAAATCATTATCACTCACCTAATAATGATTATTGTCAAAATTACTCCATGTAAGGTGTCATTCCCTAGTAAGAGTTTACACCATTATCACTCACTTGATAATTATTAGGCCACACTTACTCTACGCAAGGTGTCATACCCAATAAGATATTCAATTCTCTAGGAATTTTACTCCTTGGTCTGAACCAATCCCATCGGTGTACAATACCTAGTGAACCCAATCTAAGTTAAGGTTCCTAAAGTCATAAATCTTCCCAAAGTTGCACATCAAGTTAGCTAATCCTAGGTCCTCTCATGGAAGCTTTTAGTCCTATGACCTAAAGATCTGATACCAAATGTAACAACACAATTCTAACCAAACTAGGAGAGAGTTTTTTTAATAGGTTCACAACAAAAATATTCTCATATTCTCTTTTTTTAGCATTATCAAGACATACCACATTTAAGTTCATGATGTTGCCAACAACACTTAGTAGATAGGACAAGCCAATATCTCATTGTTATTTTTGGGTTTAACTTATCTATACCTCTACGAATATAAAATATTCCTTAAGTGGTTTCTTATAATTTGTATACTCTCCATGAGTATGGGCATTTTAACCATGGCATAGGGGATTATACCCTCTCAATATTTAGAGAGAACATCAATTCCCTTACAAAATATAAGTCATTCTATGTTGGTGTTCTTAGGTGTAATACCTTAAAGTTCAAATATCTCATCCCCATAATGAGATAACTAGTACTTAGTGCTTAATGACCACACCTCCATGGTGGGCTTATTAAAAATATTATCACTTCGCA
This sequence comes from Wollemia nobilis, assembly GCA_028583015.1. Classification (NCBI taxonomy): domain Eukaryota; kingdom Viridiplantae; phylum Streptophyta; class Pinopsida; order Araucariales; family Araucariaceae; genus Wollemia; species Wollemia nobilis. Next base: position 13,058,806 of record JAQPPZ010002149.1, read on the forward strand.
TGATAATACACATGGTTATCTAATCCTTTTCGATCAAAGTGTCATCACTTTCTCATGTTGCAAATGGTTTTCTAACATTCATGGTAGGAAATGTGGTTCAAGCTCCACACTTTTGAACCCTCCCCAAAATCTCCATACTTTTTGGAATACATCTGAGCTATACCACTCAATATGTAATCATTGTGACCAATTTAACTATTACCATCTCACAACTACTCAAATCTTGGAATTAATCTCATATGGATATTAATCAAATTTTAAAAGCATACCCTTCCTAATAATATTAACAAAACCAAAAGCATAACATCTAAAATCATTCACCTTAACTCTCTCTATTCAACAATAAAAGTATATCATGCTCTTTTTTCTCAATGAGGAAAGAACTTTAAACATTCCTAATGCATATATTTGAAATAATTTAGCAGCTTACTAGAATAATTCTTATTTGTAAGCATGAAAACAAATTCACATCTATTTTTTCAAATCATTTTACTATTCATAGAAGACATCCCACTTTTCTATGTCAAGAAAAAGTCTTATACTTTCAAAATGATTTGAAAAACAATAATATCATTACCTTAATCATCAATAATCAAAACCTTTCATAATAAGGGACCATTTTACAAAGTCTTCCTTAACAATAAAATTCATTATAAAAACCAAAGCTAATCACTAAAGCCTTTTATATAATACATCCATTTTCATGCAATTCCAGTTACAACATAAACATAACCCTAATAGAAATATGATAGAATTATTTCTATCCAAAAATCTACTTGCTAAAAACCTTGAGCTCCATTGAGAGATATTTGGATTGTGGGATCAATACAACATCTTAATATGGTAAATGCATACCTATATGCTCTTCTAAAATGCATCCTTAAAAAAATATAACCCATATATACTTTAAAGAAATAACTCATTCTTTTCTTTTCAAAAGTATATACGAGGAAACCCCATAATTTCCTCCTTGTAAATGGTCTCCATGCTCATTTAAAAGAACAAGTGAGATATCCATAGTATAATCACTAAAAATGGGACTCCATACCCAAGGTTTAATATTCAAACTTATTAAACAAATAATATATATATAAAACCATTTCATAACTTCAATTTAAGCAACACCAAATAACTCATTCTCTTATTTTCAAAAGCATATATGAGGAAACACCATAATTTCCTTCTTGTAAATGGTCTCCATGCCCATTTACAAGAACAAGTGAGATAATCATAGTATACTCACTAAAAGGGGACTCCATGCCTAAGGTTTAATATTCAAACTTATTAAAAAAATAAAATACATATAAAACCATTTCATAACTTCAATTTAAGCAACACCAAATAACTCATTCTCTTATTTTTAAAAGCATATATGAGTAAACCCCATAATTTCCTTCTTGTTAATGGTCTCCATGCCTATTTACAAGAACAAGTGAGATACTCATAGTAGACTCACTAAAAATGGACTCCATGCCTAGGGTTTAATATTTAAACTTATTAAACAAATAAAATACATATAAATCATTTCGTAACTTCAATTTAGGCAACACAAAATAACTCATTCTCTTATTTCAAAAGCATATATAAGGAAACCCCCATAATTTTCTCCTTAAATGGTCTCCATACCCATTTATAAGAACAAGTGAGATACCCATAGTATACTCACTAAAAATGGACTCCACGCCTAGGGTTTAATATTTAAACTTATTAAACAAATAAAATACATATAAAACCTTTTCATAACTTCAATTAAGCAACACCAAATAACTCATTTTGTTATTTTCAAAAGCATATACGAGTAAACCCCATAATTTCCTCGTAAATGGTCTCCACACCAATTTACAAGTACATGTGAGATACCCAAAGTATAGTCACTAAAACTGGACACCACACCTAGGGTTTAATATTCAAACTTATTAAAAAAATAAAATACATATAAAACCATTTCATAATTTCAATTTAAGCAAGACCAAATAACTCATTCTCTTCTTTTCAAAAGCATGTACGAGGAAACCCCATAATTTCTTCCTTGTAAATGGTCTTCACACCCATTTACAAGAACAAGTGATATACCCATAGTATACTCATTAAAAATGGATTGCACACCTAGGGTTTAATATTCAAACTTATTAAACAAATAAAATACATATAAAACCATTTTATAACTTCAATTTAAGAAACAACAAATAAATTATTCTCTTCTTTTCAAAAGCATATACGAGGAAACCCCATAATTTCTTCCTTGTAAATGGTCTCCATGCTCATTTACAAGAAAAAGTGAGATACCCATAATATACTCACTAAAAATGGACTCCTCACCCATGGTTTAGCATGCAGTAATGCACATATATTTTTTAAATTGAATAAAATATAAAAATCCTCCCAAGGCTTAACAATAATGCATGTATATTTTAAACTCCATTAAAATATAAAAATATGCCCAAGTTTAACAATAATCCATGTATATATTAAACTCAAATAAAAATATAAAAAATTACTCCAAGTTTACAGCAATGCATATATATTTAAAACTCCATTAAAATATAAAAATATGCCTAGGTTTAACAACAATGCATATAGAAATGGGTGTAAATCCTAGGTGCAGTTAAGAGATGGGATGAAACTAAAAATTTGGCTACAGTCTTCGTGAAAGGGGTGTAGTCAAGTGATGGAACAAAGAAATTTTTGGCCATAGTATTCATGAAAGGGATGCAAACCCTAAGTGTTGTCAAGCATTGAAGGAAGAGGATTATCTGGAGACCATCTCTTCAGTCTGTGAGAAATTATCTTCAATCAAAAAAAATATCTCTCACGGATCTTTGGGTTCATAGGTAGATGAACCTTTGCCCTCTATTAGGATTTTAGAGGATGAATTTGGGTTGGATATAATTTATCATGAAGCCCAAAAAATTATCAACAAACTCAAGTGTAAAATACTAGGCCTAAAGGAGCTCAAAGGATACATTAAATTTTGGTAGACCGATACATAATTCCAACAACCCCCCCCCCCACCCCCGCCCGGGGGGCGGGCGCCCCCCCCCGCGGCGCCGCCGGCGCCGGGGGGGGGGGGGGGGGGGGGGGGGGGGGGGGCCGGCGCCCCCCCCCCCCCGCCCCGGCCCCCCGCCCGCCGCCCCCCGCCCCCCCGCGCCCCCCCGCGCCCCGCCCCCCCCCCCCCCCCCCCCCCCCCCCCCCGGCCCCGCCGCGCGGGGGCGGGGGCGCGCCGCCGCGGGGGCGCCCCCCGCCGCCCGCGGGGCGCGCCGGGGGCGCCCGCGCGCGGGCGGGGCCCCGGGCCGCCCGCGCCCCCGGGCGCCCGCCGCGGCCGCGGCGGGGGGGGCGGGGGGGCCGGCCGGGGGCGCGCGGCGGGGGGGCGCGGCGCCGCGGGGGGCGCGCGGGGCGCGCGGGGCCCCCCCCGCGGCCGCCCCCCCCGCCCCCCCCCCCCCCCCCCCCCCCCCCCCCCCCCCCCCCCTCCGCCGCCCGCGCCCGCGCGGCCGCGGCCCGCCCCCCCCCTCCCCCCCCCCCCGCCCCGCCCCCCCCGCCGCCCGCCGCCGCCGCCCGCCCCCGCGCCCCCCGCGGCGCCCCCCCCCCCCCCGCCCCCCCGGCCGCCGCGCCCCCGCGGCGGCCCCCCCGCCCCCCCCCCCCGGCGGCCCGGCGGGCCCCGCCCGCCGCCCCCGCCGCCCCCCGCCCCCCCCCCGGGGGCGGGGCGGGGCGGGGGGGGGCCGGGGGGGGCGGGCGGGCGCCCGCCCCCGGCCGCCCCGGCCCGGCGCCCGCGCGGGGGGGGGGGGGGGCGGCCCCCCGCCCGCCCCGCGCGCCCGCCCCCCCCGCCCGCCCGGCGCGCCGCCGCCGGGGCCCCCCCGCCCGCGCCGGCCCGGGCCCGCCGCCCCGCGCGCCGCCCCGCGCCGCCCGGGGGGCGGGGGTAGTAACTCTCCTACCCAAATTTATTTTTCTATTTTATTTTCTAATTTAGCACTTAGAGATAGGGTAATGGATTATAGATATAATTGGTTTTTGTACAAATGGGTGTATATATAAGACCTCATATTTCTAGTTTCAATCCATTTACAAAATAAAGTTAATGGATTCCTAGTCTGGGTGAATCTTTATGCTCACCTTGTGGAGCTTTGGGAAGAGAAGATACTCACCAAAATTGGTAATGCCATTGATGCATTCTAGTATATGGATACCCAAATGGAGGAATATTTATCCAATAAAATTAATATGAGTAAAGAAATATTGGTGTTTTGGATGGATATTTTAGTTCATGTGCCTCAATCCATTACTATATCCTCAAGCAATGGGGAATGGATCCAAAATATTGAATATGAAAACTTCTCCGTAAGATGTTATGGTTGTCAACAATATAACCACCTGAAGAAGATATGCTTGGTCATCTTATCATTCTATGATTTCTCCTTTGTGGAGGAGAAGGCCTTGCATGTGAATGATTCAAAACCTTAAAATATCCTAGTTCAAAAGAAAGAAACGCATCCTCTAGATGCACCAATTGTCCAACAGAAATCATTCGAGCAACTAAAAACTCAATCCCAAAAGGAGAATTTGAATTAGATCATTGATAAAAGCCCAAGGGTTACTAAAGACCATCTAGATAGTTCCACAAAAAATACTAACACCTTACATGGTATTCTTTAAGCTAATTATAAAACAATTAGTGATAGCTAGTTTTTTGAAAATGAAGATCAAACAAAATGTGTTACAACTAGATATTACCTCGGGAGCTTGAAGTGTAAAAATGTATTCTTAGATCTTGCCACTCTAAAGGAGAAAGAACCTTTTCTACAGAAGAAACATAATAAAACTGATTTTCTCTTTGATGGATGACTATTATGTTTGCTTTCCTTCTATATGTTAGAGTTATGTGTCATGTAAGGGATGTTCTTGTCATTAGTTCCTTTAAAAAAATTGATTATGGAAACTTAGTAGTTTGAGGAAGATGGAGAATATATTTGATAGAAATACAAATATGGGTATGGTTGTCATGATCCACCTAACAGACTTTGTGGCATAAAGAAACAATGTATTAATATATGATGCTTTAATACCTAATTTGAGAATTAAACTAACTATGTGATGTTTAGTTGATTTTATAAGCATGGTACTACTGACATATTTCCAAGATGTGTAGGATTAGGTACACTCATAGGTGGAATAATCACAATCATCCACCATAATTGGGGCTACTTGAGGTTGTAAAAGTGATGATTAAGGCAACTTGAGGGTAACATGGATGGATACCTTCATATAGGTATGCATTATCGGTTAGGGATAATCGTCAATAGCTAGCCACATTGAGCCTCAAGTTGATAGCCTAGTAGCTATCATAAATTCTTAGGTTAAGATAGGTGATTGAGTTGATGAAAAGACTCCCTCTTTGTATGTTGCATATGTTTGATTGTCTTTTACTTCATAACTATCTGCATTAATGGTTTGGAAAATGAAAGCATGCATAATTTGATTATTTGTGAAAAGCTCCTTGTTTTGCTTAGAACCTTTCAAAAGAATAGCATGATGTTAGTATTCAATAAGAAAACCTTTTATTCTATGTTTTGTAAATAAATAGTTGATTTATTTTAAATGATAAAGGAATTTCATTTATAAATAAATAGTTGATTTATTTTAAATGATAAAGGAATTTCATTTATAAATAAATAGTTGTTTTATTTTAAATGATAAAGGGATTTCATTTATAAATAAATAGTTGTTTTTTTTTAAATGATAAATGAATTTCATATATGAATCAATAACTATTTATTAATAAAGGAGTTTCATAGATATATATGTGTGTGTGTGTGTGTGTGTGTGTGTGTGTGTGTGTGTGTGTGTGTATAATAGTTATCAACAAAAAAATGATTTGAATTATCATAAAATATGTATTATTTTAAATTATAATATGCATCTATCCTTTAAAGTAGTTAATTCTCCTTTTATTAAGTGAGAAAATAAATCCACCATAATGGATATCTGCAAGTTGGATGTTTGAGTTGATGGGGAACCTACCAACGTCGAAAATAAAGAGTGTTATTTATGGTGAAGCTTCTCGTTAAAGGAAGAAAAACTAAGAAAAAATGAATTACCTTGACTTAGCTCTATCGATATTGGGGAGTGTGAAGGAAAAATAATGGCGATTGGATTTGAGGTATGGGTGATTAGATTTGGAGTAATGGTGGTGTATGGGAGAAATGAGACACCATTACTTATGATGGAATATGGTAAAAGAGGAGGAGATTTTCCTCGTAGTGGAAGGAAGAAAAGTGAAGAGAAGAGAAGTCAAGCACAAGGGGATAAGTAGCACACCAAAAAGAAAACATAGCATTCCAAATAACGAAGAGATCGCCAAGGTTACTAGGTTGGTTTAGAATTTTTATTCCCTTCTATCGCTTGTTAAATCTCTTTCTTTCATGTCTTAGTAGGACTTGTTTGGCTTTGGACATTGTTGTGTTTGATATAACTTCTTGGGATCATCTAATCTTGGTCACTGTCTAGGTAGTAGAGAATAGACCCTCTATATTTTTGTGTTGTTTTGACTAAACCTTGTTTAGAGAACCCCTGAACCATCACAAGTTGTTATACTTGCTAAGTGATGTCAAACCTTTGTGCATATGCCCAAAAATTTTACCTCTGGCAGTACTACAATGAGCACTGGTCTTGTAAACCCTTTTCCTTTATGCTTTGTAGTTGAGTGTTGTGTTGTTGGTTAGAACCCGATCTAGTGAGTGTTAGGTGTGCTAGCACTACGTTTCAAGCTAGGGAAGTCTAGATTTTGGTAGATCAAACCTTGTAAACCTAGTTGCTTGTAGCCCTTACTCAACATGTTCATTGGGAAGTTGTTCACCACGAGAAAAGTTAGCCGATTGACTGAGCCATGTATTCCCTGTATTTTTTATTTTTACTTGATAACCTATGTTAGTCATATGAAGGATTGGGTGGGGTCATTCTTAGGTTGTTGGACCTTTTTTTCTTGCTACGATAGATGTACTTCTACCCTTGGACCCTATCCGACCCTATCCGAGGTCTTGTAATCCTTTGTTGTGGTTGGTTCATGTTACCATACCTACATAAGGGATTACCTTGTGTCATAACCTAGTCAGGCTTGTTGTAGGTAATTCTTGGGCACCACGTATGTTTGAGGGGGTTTGGCCCCTATCGTGAGGGTGGATTGTAGCAATGGCTACACTCCTTTTGGTTGTCCATCTCTTGAAGTTTCATGTAGCCTTTTGTGATGTCCTCTTTAAAATCCATTGGCTATCTTCTATTTGATTGGCTTTAGCTTTTAGAAAGGTAATTTAGTTTATTTAATTTATTAAGGGTTGGGTTTAATTATATGAAATAAACATGTTTTTATTTATTTAAATAATTGGGATATGGGATTGATTATGTTAAATAAATATAGTTTGATTTATATAAATAAATGAAAGATGTTATGCTTTGATTTATTAAATATGGATGAAAGGTTTATTTTATAGATTGAAGGTTATGGGACTTTGGTTTATAAAATGAAAGGAAATGATTTATTTTTAAATTGAAGTAGTGAAGCTTTAATTTAGTAAATGAATGAAAGGATTATTTTATAGATTGAAGGTTATGGGAATTTGGTTTATAAAGTAAAAGGAAATGATTTATTTTTAAATTGAAGTAATGAAGTTTTAATTTAGTAAATGAATGAAAGGATTATTTTATAGATTTAAGGTTAGGGGACTTTGGTTTATAAAGTAAAAGGAAATAGTTTATTTTTAAATTGAATTAGTCAAGCTTTAACTTAGTAAATAAAAAAAAGAATTATTTTATAGATTGAAGTTTATGGGACTTTGGTTTATAAAATAAAAGAATATAATTTATTTTTGAATTGAAGTAATGAAGCTTTAATTCAGTAAATGAATGAAATGATTTTTTCAATAGATTAAAGGTATGGGACTCTAATCTATTGATCAAAGACAAGATTTGATTTAAGTAAAAACCATGATCTAAGTTATGCATGTTGAATGACTCTCTAAGGGTATTTGAGAGGGGAAAATAAAAGTAATGATTCTTTTATGATATCAACTATGCATTAGATGGTTAGAGACTTGATTAAATTTGTATAGTTTCAATTTGGTAAAGTAAATGTAGATGCATTTAGATGTATGCATATCCTGAACCATGATTGTATTGATCCTCTACTATCCTCAAATGATCGATGGAAGAGCGGGAGGACCAAAGAGGCAGATGGGAATAATGCACCATTTTGTTCTCTACTTACCATTTATTTACTTATGCTCAAATAGACTAGATTTGTAGGGAGATATCCCTAAATTATCCTGATGTACTATTTATTATATACAAGTATGGAGGTTTTACCATGCCTTGATGAATGTAATAATTGTGGAATGATGAAGATTATACTTTTTAATTTATTGTTTGAATTATTTATATTTTGTATTATATTCTCTTTCAATCAATGTTATTCTCTTTTAGTGTTGCTTCTTTCCTGGTATCTCTTGTATGCTTTTAATGTTATATTCTTTGTTAGATTTAGTATCTAGAATTGTTCTTGCTTTATTCCAATTTTATAAAAATAAGTATAAGTTCTAGGGTGAACTTAGAGAGTGACCTAAGGGATTGATACCCCTTAGGGTGAACATAGGAAGACCTAAGGGATTAAGACCCCCTTAGGAATAATGGTGACTAATTTTATGGGAAGATTACATCTAATTTAATATAGCTCATCATGGATATGATATGGATAGCTTAACTCACAATACTTGTAGCATACCTACATAAACTAGCTTGTGTATGGTATGGTGATGCGTGTATACCTTCAATTGATTGAAGGTGATAATTCTAGCTCATCAAGGATGATGATATAGATAGGATTATTTGTGGTATCACATGGTAGCCTACACTGATAGGACTTGTGTGATGGTATCTCTTGAGATATATATATTCAATAAAACTTAAAGGATTTAAACAAATAGATAAATCTTAGATTTTTTAGGGGTTTATGAATACCTCACCTTAGTTTAAAAAAATATTTTCTTTTGTGTGTTTTCTATTTGCTTTTTTTTGGGTCATTATATTTGGTATCAAAGATCTAGGTATGATGGTATAGACCTTCTCATGTGTGCTAAAGATATTTGTATGTCTCCAATGAAGGCTTTCTTAAAGTATAAGCTAAATTTGGGATGACCTAGAATGCCCTATTTGCTAGAATCTAATGGGAATTAATCCCAAGTGTGAATGAATGTTATGATACCTTAGTATGGGATTTGGTATTAGTGATACATCATAAACTTGGAATACTACCCTAGTTATATTTTTTATGCTTTTAGAAAAAGAAATTTGTATTATGGCTTGGATTAGTGATACAGTTTAAGATGAAGTTGTAATCTAATATTTTTTCTTGGTTGTAACTATGTTAAAAAATCACCTAAGGTAGAAAAAGAGAGGCCTACACCTATATAGACTCAACAAAGTAATGTAAAAAAATAACTTTGAGATGAGGATCCAACAAACTCCAATTGAGAGGTAGAATACCTCACTGCTATGGTTGTTGCTATGAAGGATCAAATGAGACAAGTGTTAGAAACAATTGCAAACCAGAACTTGCAAGCTAGAGGCTAAAAAATTAGCCAATATGATGAGATAACTATAGAATAATTGCAAGCGAGAACTCTTCTAGAAAATGAAATGATTAAGAATCTAAAAAATATTTGTATCTCCAAGTTTTGTGGAGAAGGATAAGGGGATGCAGCTGAAGCATGGCTAAGAGAATTAGAGGTTTACCTCACAATAAAATTCTATTCCCCAAAAACCCAAATGGTATGTACCATGATCAACTTAGATGGGGATGCTATAGATTAGCGGTAAACCCACTATGGGAAGATTAATATTGAACATGTTGAAATTATATGGAAAGAATTCATAGTTATCTTCAAGAAAAGGTTCCCGATAAAGCATTTTTATGCGCTAAAATTTGAAGAATTTTCCAGCCTATGGCAAGGAACCAAAATAGTGGAGGTATACTATAATAATATGGTATGATTACTTAATGTAGACACCTAAAATACATCATGTCGATGGTGACTACTCATATGGGACATGCTACAAGACCATATGGAAGATCTTGGATAGATTCCAAGATAGAGTAATGGTTTTAACCACTCAATTTGGGCTCCTTGGCCTAATCGGTCTGAACCACAGTTGAGACCTACGGTCTACAGGATGAACCATATCTGAGACCTGCGGTCTCTAGTCTAGGCCATAGCTGTCACCTACGGTCTAAACTAAAGTTCAGTTGGCCTTCATCCAAGCCAAATCGGTTTGAACAACCATTTGTTCTAGAAGAGGGTAGTTGAAGGACGAAATATTCTAGAGGCTTCCAATCCAACTGTCCCAACCATCTCTTCTTGATCTTGGCTTCTCCATGAAGCCACCCCTAGCCCTTGGGTAATCCTATAAGTACCCCTTAAAATTAGGGCAACCAATTATTGGATATAGGGCATTTTGATAGCGAAGCGCTATCGAAATAATATCAAGTGAGCATTGGAGATTAGAGCAGTGAAGCCCTATCAGATTGTAGACTCATTTGAGTACACTGAGAGAGCCTAGTTGCCATTCACTTGCCAATTCACCAAGCATCATGTCAATTTGTGCCATGGATGCCCTAAGGAGCTAGAACGCCAAGAAATACAAATTTGAGAAAACGGAGGCCCAATTGTGGAATTCAACCGCCAATCCAGTTAGAGGACATCAAGGTGACCCTTGATCATCAATTGGACAAGGAAGATCAAGCCCACAACCCTTTATTTGGAGGGAAAAGATACTTGATTGCTCGTCATGGCTGACAACCATGGTGTGCAGTGCAGACCGCTCATTTGAGCTATGGTTTGCAACCGATGATAGATCTCCTTACTATTTCTTTTGCATTGTGCTTAATTAGGCTAGATTAGGCATTTCAATGGTTTATTTCATGTTTTAGAGACACTAACCAGTTTAATTAGGGTTTTATGTGAGTTCTTTCCATTTAAGCAACTTTGCACTAATATCTTGTTTCCATGCATCATTTCATGCAATTAGTCTATTAGATAGATAGCAGTATTCTTCATTTCTATGTTTCAAGCAATATTTATGAGTTTTGCATAAGTATAACATGATTTGTTCATTTTATTGATTTCATTAGTGTTATGGAACTTTCATGTTTATATCCTTTAAAGGGCCTCATCATGAGAGGTTGCCTATGCTATTAATGTTTTTGTGTTGTTTCTTGACCGTAGGAAAGCAGGTTCGAAGGAGATTCAATCATCTAATTCCTTCCTCAACGTGAAGAAGAGGGTCAACTCCACCCTAGAGAAGTTTGTGACTATTTAGAGATCCTTAGTATTGTGCCTACCCCATTGGGGGCTTTGGAATTGTATCAATTGTATCAACATTTGGGTGACCCTAAGAGGGGTATGATTGTAACCGAGATTCGTTTTCAATATTAATAAAAGAAACATCTATTTTATTGTTATATGCAATCTTGTTTATCATTTTATGCTTTGATGTTGATTTCGATTGATGTATTAGATAGGTGCATGATTTTTGGATAGGTCAGAAGGTGATCATGGTGGAACTCCACAATTCATGCCCCTAATTTCTAATATTTTTTGTTTCCTTATATCAGGTGCAAACCGCAACTTACAACTACGGTCTCATTGTTGGCTCGCGACTGCAAAACGTGCCCTGTAGTAGCAACCATGCCATATACCTATAGTTTATAGCAGACACATCAGACAATAGAAGTTAAAAACTATATCAAATGAGGACCTGAGGTAGGCCCTTCTGACACTCTCTGTATTTGTCATTTGTTTTTGTGTTTTTTCCAGAACAGAGAAATTGAAACCTAAATAGACTAAGGATAAAAAGAACATAAAAATGAATTAGGTCCTAGGATTTTGTTTTATTATGCTTTATCTAGGCTCTACTAGGAATAGAGGACCTCTTATTGCAATCGTTCCTAGACTCCAGCATGCTAGAATATTCCATGTGGTGGTTTTGCATGCTTGAGGCCTAATCAAAGGCCATTAGTCATCGTAAACTTGCATTGTCAAAAGGTCATGTAGGATGTAGCATGCATGTTTTCTAAATATCAAACATTATTTTTATGCATATCATGTAGGAAATGATCATGTGAGTGCTATATTATGCATCTTTCCTTTTATGCAATTTAAAAAGAACCACACACACCACGTTTCAATTAAACGCTAGTGAGTTGGAAGTGACATCCAACCACTAGTAGGGTTTCAATGACGGTGGAGGTGATTTCCATCCGTTGGCCCAAATCCTACGTACCCTTGGATACTAGACCAATATCGAATCCGAGAACCTTTCATACCCTAGAAAATTTGTATGTATTCTCTTCGAAGGGTATAACGCTAACTAGGGGAAAACATGTGAGGATCTAGGAGGACCTGTGATCCTTGACCATGTGTGGGCTTCATTACCACACATTATAGGTTGGATTACGTGACTTGGAGTTCATAGCCAAGTTGTCGAGCTATGAGTATACAGGTGAAAGCTAATTAAACTGATATTATCATCCAACAAGCTTTCAAACATGATAAGAGTTTCTAATACTGATGTAACAAATATTGAAACAACATCAAATAGTTTAGGGCTCACTTTTAAAATGTAAAGAAGATAATCACATTGTTTGCATTGTATGCTTCTTTATTGCTTAAATCATCAAGATAAGGCCTTCCTTGAGATCAAAATTTTTAGTAAGAGAGGTTTCCTCTCAAGACTTGTGTAGTTGGCACATCATGACAACTAGGCATAGTCGAGCTCAATCATGAGCTAATGACTAAGAATATGCAGGGAGAGGCCCTCAATACCTTCGGTATTCCCTTGAGGATATTTTAGATCTAGCACATATCCTTGCTAGGCATCATACACACCATTCACCTAAATATTTAATCCTCCCATCATGACACTCTAATAGTAATCGTGAGCCCCCTTCGTCATGTAGGGGATCCACCCATATAGGCCATGGGGTTTCTTCCCACACAGAGATAACCCACGTTGTTAAGTCTCCTCCTAGAGAGATAGAGAGTTGTGGATCCTACTCCACAAGTCAATCATATAGAAAACCTGAGTCTCATACAGTCCATAGTGGGTGACTACTCCAAATTCAATTGGAGGAAGAACACATTAATCAAGAACTCCTAGAGCGTGAGTACTCAGAGCAGAATAGATCACATCAACAAAGGTTGGATAGGCTTCAACAACATGAAGGGAGGATTTACCAATAGAAATTACGTGAAGAATAATCATGTGAGGTAACTCTTGAGAAGAAGCTCATACCTAGAGTGCTTAGGCAACAAGTCAACGCGATGCACCCTACGCATCATCAAGAGTTGCCTCTTAAGCAAGTAGATAGCCATTCTCTTAGACACACAAACATACCCTCGGCTATTGATAAGAAACAAAAAGACATGCCTAAGGATCCCATGCTCAAGCATGAGGTTGAGAGTAGGCAAGTCAGGCAGGTGAGTAATGTCAATGATCAAAAGTTGTCACAGTCCTTGGTGCATATACAGTCTATTCTACCATATAAGGAACCTATGATTACCTTCCATAAATAGGAAGTCAAACCTATCCCTGTCAAGGAATCTGATCCTCCATTTCATATCATAGTGAGGATAAATCAGATTGTGTATAAGCGAGTGTTGGTTGATACAGGATCGTCCATCAATATTATCACCACCTCTGCATTCAAACATCTCAAAATTCCACCTTCCCACATCAAGGCATCGAATTTCATGCTACAAGATTTTAATTATGTGGAATCCCCTACAGTAGGCACATTAGTCCTCCCCATCGAGGTGGGACAAAATATTATTTCTACATTGTGCTACATTTTAGAGGGTTCAAGACAGTATAACCTGCTACTTGGAAGGCCATGGATAAGAGCCATGGAGTGCATACCATCCATAGTGCATCAGTGCATTAAGTACACCCATGCAAACAAAGTTCATGTGGTTGAGGCAGACCCAGATCCTTTCAAGTATTACAAACCGGGGGATCATCCACGGGAACGTAGCGGGGTGCCCACGCATCCAAACACTAAACATGATGAGTTTATCCAAAGTTTAGGTACAACCTTGCACACTGTTGTGGAGTTATCGTCTCCACCGTTGTCACCTGTGGAGTCACCGATAACTCCTTCATCTTTGATCTTTCCTAACAGGGAAGGACTGATGAACTCGATCACAGAGATGCTCACAGTTACCTTGGATGTGTCATTAGAGGACCCTCATACTCCTATCAAGGGGGAATACTTAGCATGGTCATGGATGCATCTGAGTGTATCACACCTTCATCATCCATCATGTTACAAGGTAGACCTCATGAGGACGATGGTGAATATACAGAGCATATGGAGGCAGACACCATGGTGTCACCCATCATGGAGACCATTGAGGATTTAGGTCAACTTCTTGTCGAGTCTCTACCTATTGAGCCTATCCTTGATGCATCATATGAGCATGAGGAAGAGTTAATTATTACAATTGAGATGCTACAATCCCAACAAGTTGACGAGTCACCTACGACTCATGCAGTGGTGGAATAATTTTCTCATGAGTTTATGGGAATGGTTGACATTAGGTCAGAGGATCGAGTGACTCTAGAGAAAATAGAGCAAGATATGGGGCAATAAGATATTGCTTCCACATCGAAGGGGTCCGAACCTTTAAAATTAGTCACTCCTAACTCATTTCTTGTACCACCTTCTCAGGGACAAGAGCAAGTGTGTACCCCATATCAGGATGGGGGTACTAAATCTGACATAGTTCAATTCTTTCAAGTCAAGCAACAACATGAACTGAGTCATGCGCATGAGCATGTGGATAGCACTGACAAAGTGTATCATCAAGAAGCATCCATATCAACCCAAACAAAGGAAATAGGTGATTTGCAATTACCTAATGGATCTCTAGCATCCACTTTTCTATTTCCTTCAATAGACAAAGGTATTTCAAATCAGTCATTGGAAATACATATGAACTCTTTGTCAGTCTTGCGAGCCATTCTAAGTCATCTAGAACAAATGGAACATCGAATGGATGAGCAAGATAAGGCATTGCATTTTATCATGAACCAGCTTGGAAAAATGGGATCACAAAAGCATCCTTTGCTTGAGGCCAAACCACTTCCTGTGCAAATACAGGAAAAACCTCAGCAAAAGCAAGAGCCCATGCAGCCTACCCAACCATTGGGTCCTCAAAGTAAACCAGTATGGGTCGAGCACCCAAAACAATCGTAGCATATTTGGAATCCTTTAAAAGAGTCTATGTCTAACATTTTTCAAAATTTGCAAGAGGTCAAGGTCATCACCTTACCTAAAATCATTCCTTTAGACCCAAATAGAGCTAAACCTATGGGTTATAGGGAGCATCACTATTGTCTCTATCACCGAATAGAGGGTCATGGCATTCGAGATTTTTGTGAATTCAAGAGTGTGGTGCAAAAAATTATAGATAGGGGGTTTATAATATAGATGGTTCTCTTATAGTGCCCCAACATGCTGAAGTGGAGGTCACACCTCCTCAGGAGTGACCCCGAGGTCGTCAGTCACCTCGTAATCTCGATAAGCCAATGCAACGAGTAGTTTCATTTCAGATGACTACTCTAACTTTGTTCCAAAAGTTACATGAGGCGAAGGCATTCATATTACCTAAAGTCAAGAAAAGGGCATCCAAGACTGGGTCACTTGGTAAGAGCCCCTTTTGTGTGTATCATCGAGTGCATGGACATGACATTCGGGATTGTCAATCATTTAAGAGGGTCATCCAAGACCTAGTAGAATGAGACACGATCCACGAGGATGGTTCACTCGTTCAACCCCACCAAGATATAGGCACTCTATTGAGGTCTGTTCCTCATTTGGGAGAGTTGATTTCTGTCACTCTTCCTAAACAAGTTGATTACATTTCAGTGGATAACATGCACGCTAGGGGTCTCCAAGGTAGCATACCTTCCCCACCATCCACACCAAATTTGATAAGGTAAAGCGAGGGGTCTAGAGGTATCACACCTCCCTCATTGTCATCGAGTGGCACATACACTAGGGGTACATAGGGTAGCATACCCTCCCCAAAAGGCACCAAGGGTTCCTAAAACCGCTTGGTCATGTCAGTTAAAGGCCTTGAGGGTTTTCTTAAAACCGTTCAATCAATCCCTAAAGGCTCTGAGGGTTTGCTTAAAATTGCTCGATCAATCCTAAAAGGCTCCAAGGATTCCTAAGAACCACTTGGTCATCCCTAAAAAGCTCCAAAGGTGCTCATAATCCCTTTGGTCAACTTAAAAGCCCCAAGGATTTTCTTAAAAATCGCTTGGTCAATTTAAAGGATCCAAAAAGGCTCCAAGGGTTCTTAAAATTATTTGGTCAAGTCACAAAGGCTCCAAAGGCATGTACTCACTGTTTGGTCAAATATAAAGGCTCAAAATCAATAAAAATTAAAAAATCAATAAAATCCAAAAAAATTGGTAAAGCATAAAATCCAAAAACATTTGCATTTGAATTATGCACTTTCATTTACACATGCAATCAACTCATCACATTGCATGTAGGAATTCTGCATCCATTGCATTCCGTAGTAGGATGGATTGTGTTTGTCAGTCTTGCAAATGATGCCACGTTTGTGTTTCAATCATAAACCTCTACATTTATCATAATTCATCATTCATGTGAGTAATTATGTTTTTCAACACAACCCATAATATTGCTATGAGTAATATACTAGGGTTTTTTGGTCATTCAACCATACCTAGAGGTCTTCTCAAGAGTTGATAGAAATCTTGCTTTGCTTTTGTAGTTGAGGTCTAGCTAGTATAGCCCTTAGCATACCAGAATCCTATCACTAATCAAAAAATTAAACAATCCTAATAAGGACTAGGGAAATATGAAAGCCACAAAGCAGGACCAGGTATCCTGAGGTGAAAAGAGTTATTCTTTGTTATCCCCCTATGTGGAAGATATGGGAAATGTTGGAAATTGGCAAAAGGACAAGTTCGTTCCCTACCCAAAATCCCTTGCTTATGTTAAAATGAGCAATATCCCAGAGTGATATCCCACATCAATCCTCAATATTGATACCCTAGATCGATATCATAGATCGACATCCTAGATTGATATCCCATATTGATATCATAGATTGATATCCTCAATTGATATCCCAAAAATAGTTCTCTAAAGTAAAATTCCCAAAGGGAAGTTTCTGAAGAAAATTATCAAATGTAAATTCCAAAAAGTGAAGATCAAATGAAGATCAGAAAGCAAGTTCAAATGAATATCAAATGAAGATCCAAAGAAAGTTCAAAGTCAAAGTGGAATCAAATCCCTTGCACAATTATATATGAGCAAGTATCCTAAAAAATTGAAGAAAAGAAGGGAGTGAACTTGAATCCTAGAATTACTAGCAGTACTATACTTTACGCATGATGATATGTCTGATGCATTTGCACCTTGCTTATGTATAGACCAATGTTTGAATGTGGAAGAGCTAGCTTTAGGTGTCCTATATCGCCTAGTGGTCTAGTCCAACTAAAATCTAAACCTAGGATTGGATAAACATTTGTGGACCCCCTATCTTAGCAATGGGCTGAAAGAATCCCGCCTGACATCGGGGTATGCTTATGCTTTATCTTAATATATTCATGTGCACACACAGGGATAATGAATAGTTAGGGCCTATCCTAGAAAAAGCCTTACATTTCAAAAGTCTAGTTTGGTCAGTATACAACTTTTGATCAGTCAACTAGGGTGTTTGAGTCTCATGGTAAACCTCAAAAATTCCCACATAGCAACAATCAAATTTTCAAATGCAATCATCAAACATCAATTTCTTTTTATAAGATTTTGTCTTAGAATTATTTGTATTATATGATTAGATACCGGATGGATGTCAGAAATGATATTTAGATGGCCACTGATTATATCATACATATTCTTTTAATTTACAAAAGCTTATGAACATAAAACATACATCATTACATCTCACATATGGGTGTATTATCTTTCACAAAGAGATAAAGCAATTACAATCCATGATTTTTATACATTCTGTGGTGTCGTCCATTAGATTGTTAAACACATATCACATTCATTCCTTATGTTTTAAGTGATTAAAGCATACATGTTCATTTACATTAGATTACCATCATGTAAATAATGCATTACATACATTGCACCAACATATTGTGACATCGTCATAAATTAAATGCATACAATACAAAAAAATTAAATATGCATTTAAAAGTAAATATCGCATCCATATGCATCCATCATAAGTAGCACATCTAAGCATATATATCACTGCATATCATCATCATCATAAATTAAAATAGCTATCTAGTGCATGTCATCCATACATCACATCATATAAACATAGCATCAATATGAACATCTACATCCATGTGCATAAACATAAACATAAAACATATAAATGACAAGTACACATAATGAGCCAAAATGATCAACATATATAAATATGTGTATCAATGAGTACATAGAGGTACATCAAAATTCCCATAGGCTACAACTGTGTAGGTCCTCGACCTTACACTAAAAAATAGTACAACAAAGAATATATAAAATCTATACTAAGGGCCTACGCCCCTAGCCTATGAGTCACTACTATCACCCCTGCCATCCCTGTGGCTCCTATGTGAGCTATCTCCATGTGTGCTAGAGGACCTATGTGTCCTCTTGGTCCTGTGGGTCCTGTGGCTCGAACTCATAGAGGACTACCCTGTCGCCCTGGTCCTAGATCAACTCTGCTGAGAACTGAAAGCATGTGGATCCTCTGGGACCTACCTACAAATCAAATTGATGTGGCCCTCTAGTTGGTCTATGCAGGCTACCCTACCTGTGTGCCTCTTGTTTCCCTCCTCCACGAGGGCTTGTAAGTGCTAGATCTCTTCCATGGGGTCTCAGCCATTTGGTAGCAATTAATATGGTGTGGCTGGAGGTCCCATGATGGCCTAGGAGGATGAAGGATCCCCTCTCTATACCCAGAGTAAATCCCTCTCTGTAGTAGCCACACTCAATCACACCTGTGCCAGATCATGCTCATTAGTGAGATCTTAGACCTGTTCCTCCACCATTGTAGCCTATGCTTGGAGAGCTATCCTCTCTTCCTGAGCCTACTATAGCTACCTCTCACTATGAGCCAGCTTCACCTCTAGTATGGTGATAGAAGTGTCCCACTATAATAACTGGGTCTGTAGCCTCCCAACCTGACTATGAATATTAGTAATCTAAGCCAGTAGCTACCCCACCTCACTATCAAGAGGTGCCTTACCCTCATTTGATGCCTCCTCCTTGACCTCAACCTATGGAGCATCCTCTATGGTGCCCTTTGTGCCCCATCCACCCTTGGTCTGCTAGCACATATTGTGCCCCTCTAGATCAACCTCGATGTCATCATATGTCCGATAGAGGGGCCCCTCTCATTGCCACTATAGTAGGGACCACCAAGTATCATACGTTGGGGTGGTCCCAGCCCTAGCCACACCTAACTCCTAGAAATCATCTACCTCATCTCCAAGCGGTGTCAAATGAATGTAGGGCAAATCCCTCTCCAGTACTAGGCGCCTATAGATGGTAGGCAATGCTGGAATATCTTTTACAAGACCAAACTAGTGAAGGACACATGAATAGAACTAATAATCATGGATCTTGGCCTTATGGTTGAGTAACCATCTGTCCCTCCTCACCTGGTGTAGCCATTCATTAACCTCCTGCTAAGAAGGACAATCCATGTACAGATGCCACTTTATGTCATTCAATCGAAGCTATGAAAATATGGCAATATAATGGTCCATGTCCCCAACATGGACCTACTCTGGAACCCCTCCTCCTCAAGAGGCCAACATGTCGCATAGCATTGGCATGTGGTAGGAATAGTAGTGATAGTGAGTGGTAGGTCAGTTGGCTGCTCGATCCTAATATGTTGCTAGCCCCAGATCTGAAGTAATAGGATGCAACTGATACCAACATAGCTCCTATGTGTATCCTGGTATAACTATTAGTATAGCTAACATACTAGGGTGCTCCCCCAAGCTAAGAGTAGTGGTTGTCGCATAGAGCTCTACGTAACTCTCCTAACAATGACCAGGAGGTTCTAGGGGATCCTCACGCCCGAGGAGTCTAGAAGCATAATATGAATGACCAGGTGCATGAAGACCACCTCTCAGACTGAGAAGATGCCCTTCCCCTACCAGTAACCAATATGGATGCCTCCGTGGTCGATCCTGCCCTGGGCATCCTCACTGCGGTCACCAAATATGGAGTCAAAGATGTCCTCCTTGCTCCGGAAGGGAGAGGAGGTGATGAGCTCACCATAAATCAAGATCTTGAAGATCCAGTAGATGTCCTCCAAGGTCATAGTCATTTCACCTATAGGTAGGTGAAATATGTTGGTCTACGCATCCCAGAACTGGGCCAACGTAGTCATGTATGCCAGATATACCTTTATCATAGGTATATCTAGCACATAGCCAAAGCCAACCATAAATAATCCTGATTGAAATCGAGGTATGATTATGCTTTATCTTAATATATTCCTGTGCACACATAAGGATAATGAAAAGTTAGGGCCTATCCTAAAAAAAGTCTTACATTTTAGAAGTCTAGTTTGGTCAGTATACAACTTTTGATCAGTCAACTAGGGTGTTTGAGTCTCATGGTAAACCTCAAAAATTCCCAAATAGCAACAATCAAATTTTCAAATGCAATCATCAAACATCAATTTCTTTTTATAAGAGTTTGTCTATTAGAATTATTTGTATTATATGATTAGATACCGGATGGATGTTAGAAATGATATTTATATGGCCACTGATTATATCATACATATTATTTTAATTTACAAAATATTATGAATAGAAAACATACATCATTACATCTCACATATGTGTGTATTATCTTTCACAAATAGATAAATCAATTACAATCCATGATTGTTATATATTCTGTGGTGTCATCCATTAAATTGTTAAACACATATCACATTCATTCCTTATGTTTTAAGTGATTAAAGCATACAAGTTCATTTACATTAGATTACCATCATGTAAATAATGCATTGCATACATTGAACGAGCATATTGTGACATCGTCATAAATTAAATGCATACAATACAACAAAATTAAATATACGTTTAAAAGTAAATATCCGGGCCTCCCCCCCCCCCGGGGCCTACATCAATATGCATCCATCATAAGTAGCACATCTCAGCATCTAGATCCCTGCATATCATCATTATCATAAATTAAAATATCTATCTAGTGCATGTCATCTATACATCACATCATACAAACATAGCATCAATATGAACATATGCATCCATGTGCATAAACATAAACATAAAACATATAAATGACAAGTACACATAATGAGCCAAAATTATCAACATATATAAATATGTGTATCAATGAGTACATAGAGGTACACCAAAATATCCAAAGGCTACAACTGTGTAGGTCCTCAACCTTACACTCAAAAATAATACAATAGAATATATCTAAAATCTATACTAAGGGCTTGTGCCCCCAGCCTATGAGTCACTACTATCAACCTTGCCATCCTTGTGGCTCCTGTGTGAGCTAGTTCCATGTGTGCTAGAGGACCTGTGTGTCCTCTCGATCCTGTGGGTCCTATGGCTCAAACTCATAGAGGACTGCCCTATCACCCTAGTCCTAGATCAGCTCTACTGAGAACTAGAAGCATGTGGATCCTCTGGGACCTGCCCATCAATCAACTTGATGTGGCCCTCTAGTTGGTCTATGTAGGCTACCTTACCTATGTGCATCTCGTTGCCCTCATTGAAGAGGTATTATAAGTGCTAGATCTATACCATGGGGTCTTGGCCACCTAGTAGCAATGAGTATGGTGTGGTTGGAGGTCCCATTATGGCCTATAATGATGAAGGATCCCCTCCCTATACCAAGAGTAAATCCCTCTCTTCAGTAGCCGCACTCAATCGCACCTGTACCAGATCACGCTAATTGGTGAGATCCCAGACCTATTCCTCCATCACTATAGCCTATGCCTAGAGAGCTATCCTCTCTTCCTGAGCCTACTATAGTTGCATCTCACTATGAGATAGCTTTACCTCTAGTACAATGATAGAAGTGTCCCGTTGCAACAACTGGGTCTGCAACCTCCCAACCTGACTCTAAAGATCAACAATCTGAGCTAGTAGTTGCCCCACCTCATTGTTAGGAGGTGCCTCATCCTCCTCTAATGCCTCCTCCTCAACCTAAACATGTGGAGCATCCTATGTGGTTCCCTTTGTCTCTCATCCAACCTTGGTCTGCTAGCACATATTGCACCCCTCTAGATTAGCCTTGATGTCGTCATCTATCCGATCGAGGGGCCCCTCTCTTTGCCACTATAGTAGGGACCACCAAGTATCATATGTTGGAGTGGTCCCAACCCTAGCCATGCTTGACTCCTAGAAATAATCTACCTCATCTCCAAGTGATGTCAGCTGAATGTAGGGCAAATCCCTCTCCATTACTAGGTGCTTATAGATGGTATGCAGCGCTGGAATATCCTGTACAATCCCAAACTAGTGAAGGACACATGAATATAACTGATAATCATGGATCTAGGCCTTATGTCTAAGTAACCACTTGTCCCTCCTCATCTGGTGCAACCACTCATCAACCTTCGGCTAAGTAGGACAATCCATGTACGGATACCACTCTATGTCGTCCACTCAAAGCTATGCAAATCTAGCAATATAATGGTCAATATACCTAGCATGATACCTACTCTAGAACCCCTCATCCTCATGAGGCCAACATGACGTATAGCACTGGTGTGCGGTAGGAATATTAGTGATAGTGAGCGAAAGGTCATTCGACTACTCGATCCTGATATGTTTCTAGCCCTAGATCTAAAGTAATAGGCTACAATTGATACCAAATTAGCTCCTATGCATAGCCTAGTACAAATCTCAGTACAACTAACATAATAGAGTGCTCCCCAAGCTAAGAGTAGTGGTTGCTACATAGAGCTCTACATAACTCTCCTAACAATGTCCAGGAGGTTCTAGGGGATCCTTGCACCCGAGGAGTCTGGAAGCACAATATGAATGACCAGATTATTGAAGACCACATCTCGAACTGAGAAGATGACCTTATCCTACAAGTAATCGATATGTATGCCTCCATGATCGATCTTTCCCTGGGTATCCTCATTACAGTCACCAAATATGGAGTCAAAGACATCCTCCTTGCTCTAGAAGGGAGAGGAGGTGATGAGCTCACCATCAACTAGGATCTTGAAGATCTAGTAGATGTCCTCCAAGGTCACAGTCATTTCACCTGTAGGCAAGTGAAATGTGTTGGTCTACGCATCCCAACATCAGGCCAATGCAGTCATGTACACCAGATCTACCTTGATTGTATGTAGATCCATCACATATCCAAAGCCAACTGTAAAGAACCATGCTTGCTCCTATTTAGTGAGTTGTCTGTGGAGGGTGCAGAGGATATCTAGATCCATAGCTCTAGAGGTCAATTTTTATAGAGCAAAAATGTATAAGGAAATGATGACTAATAATAACTAAAAATAGTTAAAAAACAACCTAAAAACATTAAACAAATCTAAAAAATTGCTAAAAAATACAAAAACATGCAAAAAGTGATCAAAATTTTCAAAAAAAATAAAAAATGCATCTCAAAAGTGCAATAAATGGCATTAACTGTCAAAAATCATTGAAAAAATAAAAAATATTGAATTTTTTTTCTAAAGTTGCGAATCGTGGGTCAATTTTGCGGTCTGCATGTGGTCAAAAATTGATTGTTGAGATTTGAATCCCACCATAGATGACAGATGCGGTTTCCAATCTATCAATTGGGAACCGCATCCACCAACTATGGTCTAGGAATGTGACCTTTTCTGGGTCACTTCCTAGCCTGGAAAACCATAAATTAAAATCCTAATCTAGCCTAAACTTGTGTGAGGTTCTTTACTAGCAATTTAGTGGGGTTAATTTAACTTGTTACTTAATGTGGTTCATTTTAAACTGGTAAGGAGTGCGAGGACTCGGTTTCGAGTTACCTTTCCTACATCGATGCCTTGGTTGGATGAAGGTTGTCTAGGGTCTACCATCGGGATGTGTAGGAGGTCATAGGTAGCATTTTTGGAGCACTATGATTTCCTCACCTCTTAGAGCTCTCCAGTTGCAATTGCTTTCAAGGAATAATAATGAAATTTTCAAATGGGAAAAAATTATATACTTTTCCTAATTTCATTGGACCACAACTGATAATCGTGGTCCTAGAATTAGGGTTTGTCGATCATAGATCTGAGCCACGGTTCCTAAAATTTGAAATTTCTAGCTACAACCCGTAAGCGCAGTTCAAAACTGGCATTAAATGCACCAAAATCCCACCGTGGGAAGGTTTTAAATGACAAATTAATGATTCCTAACGGATCATAATCTCAATAAGAGCAATAATTTTATCAAATTTGGTGATGTTCAAGCACCAAGATCAATTAAAAATTCAAAAAGTTAAAAAAAAATTATTATAAAACAAGTCAAAAGCCAAATGCACCTCATATTCAGTTATTTACCCTAGATACTTGGCGGTTGTAGCGACTGACGCTCCATGCAATATGATGAGATGAGTAAATAACCATAAGGACATTTGGGGTAAAATTGTCATCATTAATTTGATATGCTTCTTTTCAATCCCAAAGAAGGCCTTCAAGGCTAGACCACTCCATGGGAATGAGGTGTTTCATGTCATTTACCCTATGAAACCTTTTCAGTAGATCATCAATAAATTGATTCAACATAAATCTAATTGGATGTGTATCATTTTGATTCCATAATAAGGCTATTGTAGCCTAACTGCTTCATGGGATAGGAATCTACAAATACTATTAATAGTTGCAATCATAAGCTGAACTAAGCCTAGCCAAGTAATTAAATGCTAAATCTAAGTTTGTTCGTGATAATTCATAGTGGTCAAGCGACCTCGTCACTTCTTTTAATTTTCATTACCCTCATTGAATCATTGCTTTAGGGGGTAGTCATGCTATCAAATTATAATCAAAGTCAAAATAAGATCCTTGAAATCATTGATCCCTTGATCTTGTCAAAATTGCATCTATCCTTGTGAATCATTGTCAACAACTATCATAAGCTTACCCCTTTGCTTGGGGTAAATAGCATATATGATAGTTAGTTTGTAGCTCTCCTCCTTTTAGTTATATAGGCCTAAATCCTATTGTAGCACCAAAGCTAACTAAATTCCTGACGATGAGTGCAAGCTCTTTCAAATTTAAGCCTTTCATACAATTGGAAGCAATGATTCCAGGATGCACATCCTTTTATAGGACCTAGGGCATCTAATGTTGATCAGAACAATGATCATCATGAAAGCTTCGACATCATTTTAGGAGGTCTATTTTTTATCAATGTTGTTCGATATCACAATGCATATCAAAAGGGGAATCTATAGACACCTAAAATGCATCATGTCGATGATGACTACTCATATGGGACATGCTAAAGGACCATATGGAAGATCTTGGATAGATTCCAAGATAGAGCAGTGGTTTTAACCACTCAATTTGGGCTCCTTGGCCTAATAAATTTGAATCACAGTTGGGACCTACGGTCTACAGTCTGAACCATAGCTGAGACCTATAGTCTTGATTCTAGGCCATAGTTGTCACCTACGGTCCAAACTGAAGTTCAGTTGGCCTTCATCCGAGTCAAATTAGTTTGAACGACCATTTGTTCTAGAAGATGGTAGTTAAAGGATAAAATATTCCAGAGGCTTCCAATCCAACTGTCCCAACCACATCTTCTTGATATTGGCTTATCCATGAAGCCAACCCTAGCCCTTGGGTAA
This sequence comes from Wollemia nobilis, assembly GCA_028583015.1. NCBI lineage: Eukaryota > Viridiplantae > Streptophyta > Pinopsida > Araucariales > Araucariaceae > Wollemia > Wollemia nobilis. Next base: position 13,084,718 of record JAQPPZ010002149.1, read on the forward strand.
TCCTATAAGTACACCTTCAAATTAGGGCAACCAATGATTGGATATAGGGTATTTTTATATCGAAGCACTATCGAAATAATATCAAGTGAGCATTGGAAATTAGAGCAATGAAGCCCTATCGGATTGTAGACTCATGTGAGTACACTGAGAGAGCCTAGTTGCCATTCATTTGCCAATTTACCAAGCATCATGTCAATTTATGCCATGGATGCCCTAAGGAGCTAGAACGCCAAGAAACACTAATTCAGGCAAACAGAGACCCAATTGTGGAATTCAACCACTAATTCAATCAAAGGACATTAAGGCAACCCTTGATCATCAATTGGACAAGTAAGATCAAGCCCACAACCCTTTATTTTGAGGGTAAAGCTACTTGATTGCTCACCACGATTGACAGTTGCGATGTGCAGTGCAAACCGCTCATTTGAGCTATGGTTTGCAACCAGTGATATATCTCCTTACTATTTTGTTTACATTGTGCTTAATTAGGCTAGATTAGGCATTTTAGTGGTTTATTTCATGTTTTAGAGACACTGACCAGTTTAATTAGGGTTTTATGTGAGTTCTTTCCATTTAAGAAACTTTGCACTAATCTCTTATTTCCATGCATCATTTCATGCAATTAGTCTATTAGATAGATAGTAGTATTCTTCATTTCTATGTTTCAAGCAATATTTATGAGTTTTGCATAAGTATAACATGATTTGTTCATTTTATTTATTTCATTAGTGTTATGGCACTTTCATGTTTATATCCTTTAAAGGGCCTCATCATGAGAGGTTGCCTATGCTATTAATGTTTTTGTGTTGTTTCTTGACTACAGGAAAGCAGGTTTGAAGGAAATTCAATTATCAAATTCCTTCCTAAACATGAAGAAGAGGGTCAACTCCACCCTAGAGCAGTTTGTGACTATTTAGAGAGCCTTAGTATTGTGCCTACCCATTTGGGGGCTTTGGAATTGTATCAATTGTATCAACATTTGGGTTACCCTAATAGGGACATGATTGTAACCGAGATTCATTTCCAATATTAATTAAAGAAACATCCATTTTATTGTTATATGTAATCTTATTCATCATTTTATGCTTTAATGTTGATTTCAATTGATGTATTAGATAGGTGCATGATTTTTGTATAGGTCACTTAAGTATATGCCTACCTATGATGAGAAAATGAGGGTTCATAAGTTTATCCATGGGTTGGAATCTAGAATAAACCATGATGTAAACATGCATGAGCCTAAATCACTACAAAAAGCGTATGACTTGGCAAAGAAAGCAAAGTTGCATTTCCAATTTAACTATGCCACTCTATCCGAGAAATATCATCAAGCACTAAGGAAGAGGAATAGTCAAGGATTCTTGAAATAGGAAGAGGAAGAGGATCGAAAGACCAAGAACCCTCAAAATTTTGAGAAGAAAAATGACAAGAAAATGGGAAAGTTCAAGAGAAATTTCCAAAAGAAAACCAACAATAATTCCAACACAAAACCTCACCCTCAAAAACCACAAGCTTCATCTCCAAAAATTAAAGTAGGGATCAAAAATGAAAAAAGAGGAAAAGATCCAAGGATGGGTGTTACCATTGCAGGGGGCCTCATTTTTCTAATCAGTGTCCACACCGACTAGGGCCTAGCACATCCAATACTAAAGGAAAGGAACTTGAGCATTGGATCTACACTACAACTAGGAAACCAAAGCTAGAGGGGCAAGCCACCCCATTGCTTGTGAAATATAAGATTTTTAACAAGCAAGTAAATATTTTGATAGATAGTGGGGCCACTGATAGTTTTATTTCTACTAGTCTAGCAAGGACTATGTTGGAAAGGCTAGGATATTTGGCCCATGGGTGGAAGGTTGAGTATGGTTTTGGGTAGACCTACTCAATAAACCAATGTTATCCAATGGTAGAAATTACTTTAACTAGTAGAACCACAAAATTTTGTTTATGTGTAGCCCCACTTCATACCTTTAATGTGATCCTAGGGATGGATTGGTTATAGGCCCATAAAGCCTTGATCAATTTCCAAGATTGATGGATCGAGTATTCAAAGAAAGGTATAGAAAGACTAAGAATTCTTAGTGAACAAGGGGCATTAAATCCCCATATGCTATCGACTATGAAATAAAAGAAAGCCCTCAAGAGAGGAGGGATAGTGTATGTTGTAAAACTTAATAAAATTGGAGATGATTGGAAGAGAGAAGTGCTAAGAAAGCACCCAATATTATAGGATTTTACAAATGTATTTCTAGAGGATTTACCTCAACTACGTCCTGTGTAAGAATTTAATTTCACAATTGATCTTATGCTAGGATAATAACCTATTCATAGATCACCATATAGGATGAATAATATCGATATACAGGAACTAAAGGTTCAGTTGCAAGGATTATTGGAAAATGGACTAATAAAACCAATCATGTCACTATGGGGTGCACCAATTTCATTTGTGAAAAATAAATATAGTTCTTTAAGATTATGTATTGATTATAACAATGCTAAAGAATGCTACAATCAAGAATCAATATCCTCTACCTAGGATTGAAGATTTATTCGATCAAATAAGAGATTCCATGGTGTTCACTAAGATTGATCTAATATTAAGGTATTACCAATTAAGAATATGTGAAGAGGACACTCACAAAATGACATTTAAGACTAGATATGGGAATTACGAGTTTACACTTCTACCATTTGGACTTATAATACCCTAGCTACATTCATGAACCTAATGAGTAGTGTATTCAGAAGACACCTAGACAAATTTTTCCTTGTATTCCTAGATGATATCTTAATATACTCTCAAAACAAATAAGAGCACGATAAGCATCTCAAGATCATGTTAGAATTGTTGAGGAAAAATCAACTCTATGGGAATCTAGCAAAAAGTGATTTCTATGTTTTAGAGGTACGATATCTTGGACATATCATATCAGTAGAAGGAATTACTATGGATCTAGAGAATATAGAGGTTGTTGGACATTTTGAGTCCCTAAGCCAAAGTTGTCATTCATGTCAAGATGCAAGTGATAGTTCTTATTCAGTTCAAGTGCAAATTTTAAAGAAATTTTATAATGGCTTAAAATATTTTTATTTTACACCCAAAAGAATGGGTCAGAAAGTGGTTTCATTTCTCCTTTGGAAGAAAATATATCCAAAGTAATGAAAGGATATAATATTATAATATTTATTATAATATTTATCCAAGGTGGTGAAAAACCCAAATAAATTATTATAATTTTAATTATAATATTATTTGGTTTACAAAGGACAATTAGTTATTTTTTATAAAACCCTAAGGTTGGGTTTTGGAGAAAAAAATGATTTCAAAGCGCAAAGGTTAAAGTAAATTAAACCCAAAGGGTGGGTTTAATAAAAGGCATTCAAAGCCTTTACTATCGACGTCTTGGAAGGAAGCACGTGAGCGTCGACGTCATTAATGCAATGAAGGAGCATATAAATATACCCAACAAACCTAAGTTTTATTTACCCTTGCTCGAATTAATAATCGGTGGCATGCAAAAAGAGAGCTTGTGCATTTAAAAAAACATGGCAGCGAAGGGAATAAAGGATGAAGTTTTCATCCTCAAGTTTCATTGGGTAAGCGTGGCCTAGTGGTAGTTGGGAAAGCGCAAAGGTGCTAGCAGCAAGGTGGTTGACGTTTTGAATCCCCGCATGCATTGTTTGGTGTGTTGATTGAGGCACCCAAGGTGCATGACCTTTTGCCCTTGGTGGAAGGTGATGTGAGATTAAGAAGCACATGGTGCTTCTTTAATCTTGAACGAGCACTTGGCTCGTGCGACGACTTTGGCTAAGGTTAAGGCGCTTGTGGTGAGATGAGGTTCAGGGTTCGATTCCCTCCGAAGACAAGGTATTTAATTTTGATTTAAATTTTGTTAGTTGCCTAATGTTGGAAGAATAAGGGTGCATAATTGAATATTATTTTTATACATTAAGGCATGAAGTTTATGGTGAATGTTTGTTGAGGATTATTGTGGAAGGTTTGATATTTGAAGTTTATGGTGAATGTTTGTTGAGGATTATAGTGGAAGGATTGATATTTGAAATTAATGGTGAATGATTGTTGAGGATTATTTTGGAAGGATTGATATTTGAGATTTATTATTTTAGGAGTAATAAGGAGTTTTAGTAAAGTCTTAATTAATTTCTTATTAAGACTTTTGAGCATTATTTTTTGTATAAGGGTTTTTCTATTAAAAGAAGACTATGGTGAATGTTATTTTTGAGTTGGAGTAATAAGGTGTATTTTGGGTCATTATTTTGTATTGTGATTTGATTGAAGTCTTCTAACCCTTATTGAGATTGGAAAAGAGAAATTTGTGAGTGTGGCAGATTTGTGAGATCAACTCCTTGTCAAGCAAAAAGGTATGGGCAAATTCTTCTTTGGTTGAGTTGGTTGATTGGCTTACTTGAAAATTAAGTTTGGAGTGAAAAGGATTTGATTAGGGTTTCCTTTTCAAAAGTGTTTGAGTTAATGCTTCAAGGTTTTCTGAGTTGAGAGTTGTGATTAAACCTTGTTTGATAAGAATTGTTGTTGAGACCATTGGTTGAGTGGAGTGTTTTTAGTTAATGCTTCAAGGTTTTCTGAATTGAGAGTTGTGATTAAAACCTTGTTTTATAAGCATTGTTGTTGAAGCCATTGGTTGTGTAAAAAACCTGAGTTAGGGTTTGAAAATATCATGAGTATCATTGTTATGTGAATAATGTTTTATAAGCATGGTTTTTGAAGTGAGTTGTTATGCAAAGAACTTGAACTTGAGTTAGAAAAGAACATGAGTATCATTGTTATGTGAGATTTGTTGTTGAGCATTATTGGAAACATTTTGAGTGGGAGTATACATGCTTGGACTAGGGTTTGTGAGAAATAGTTGTTTCTTGAAGTGATTGGTTGAGTAGAGTTGATTGAGCCTAGTCAAGTGGATGTATGAAGTGATTGTTCAAGTTCCATAAAACAAACCATTCTATATTTTGATTTGAGTTGAGATTGAGCTTTGAGTATAGAACATATTGAGTCTCTAACAATTCTCTTTATGCTTCTATGAGATTGAGTTGTGAAAGTGATTGAGTCTTGAGAATAGAACATATTGAGTCTCTAACAATTCTCTTTATGCTTCTATGAGATTGAGTTAAGAAAGTGATTGAGCTTTGAGTATAGAACATATTGAGTCTCTAATAATTCTCTTTATGCTTCTATGAGATTGAGTTGAGAAAGTGATTGAGCATTGAGTAAAGAACATATTGAGTCTCTAACAATTCTCTTTATGTTTCTATGAGATTGGACAAGTTCTGTGTGGACTTGTTAAGCAAATTTGAGGTAAGTATTTGAGAAGACTTGTGGACTGATTTTGTGTGAGCTTTTGTGGAAGCTTACAATACAGATTTGAGCAAGTCCTAGAGAGGACTTATTGAGCAGATTTGGACAAGTTCTATGTGAGCTTGTTGAGCATATTTGAATAGGTTCTATGTGAGTTTGTTGAGTAGATTTGAATAGGTTCTGTGTGGACCTATTGAGCATATTTGGACAAGTTTTGTGTGAGCTTATTGAGCAGATTTGGATAGGTTTTGTGTGGACCTATTGAGCAGATTTGGAAAAGTTCTATGTGAGCTTGTTGAGTAGATTTGGATAGGTTCTATATGAACTTGTTGAGCATATTTGGACAGGTTCTGAGTGGACATGTTGAGAAGAGTTGTGTAGGTTCTATGTGGACCTATTAAGCAGAGTTATGCAGGTTCTGAGTGGACCTGTTGAGCAGATTTGAGTAGGTTCTGAGTGGACCTATTATGCAATTTATGCTACAACGATTGGAATGTGTTTAGTGCAGATTTGAATGGAATTGTGCTAGACCAACCAAAATATGTTTAGTGCATATTTGAGTGAGCTTATTGAGTAGAATTATGCTAGACCGACTGTACTGTGTTTAGTGCAAGAGATTTGGTAGAGTTATGCTAGACCAATTGGACTATATTTAGTACATAATTGAGACAAAGCTTTGGAGGTGATAGAGAAGAGAGGATAGAGTCTCTAGTGGATATAAATCCATAATCTAGGGTAGTGAGGATAGGTATTTTGAGTGGGGATAAGAGTCTTCAGTGGAGAGAGATCCACAAGCCAGTGTAGTGGAGGCAATAGTCTTCTAGAGGATCACCAGCCAGAGCATAGCAGAAGGAGTTCTCATGTGGATATAGATCCACAAACCATATTTAGGGAATGAGCATCTCCTTTGGATAAAGGTCCATAAAAATTGTAATTGGGAAGGATTCCCAAGAGATTATTTGATAAATATTTAGAAGAAATATTTTCTCCGTGGAGGTAGCCATATTTGGGTGAACCACATTAAATCTATGTCTCTATTGTGTATGGTGTTTTATGCATTGCTTTTATTACTTCTATTGATATTGCTATCTATACACTGCATAATATTTATTTGAAAATAAAAATAAAAAGTGCTCTTATACTGTTCACCCCCCTCTTAGTATAAGCTTGTGTTTTTCAATTGGTATCAAAACGGGTTCCTTCAGAAGATTTTGACAACTTGAAGGAAAAGTGGTCAAGAACACAATGGATCAAAAGGATCAAAGGGATGGGTCCATCAATAATAAAGTACCAGTCTTTGATGGAAGTGACTTCTTGTATTGGTGTATGCTAATGATATTTCACTTGATGGCACTTGGCAATGGATTATGGGATTTAGTGGAACTTGGATATGATTCAGTAACCGATCCTCCTACAGATAAGGAAGGTAAGCTTCTAATGCATGCAAATTCAAGAGCTATGAATGCAATTATAAAAGGATTATGTAGATCAAAATATATGAAGGTTATGGATTGTAAAACAACAAAAGAAATGTGGGAACTTATGCATAACATATATGAAGAAGATAAAGGTATCAGGAAAGCTAAGATCAGAAATATCAAAGGAGAATTTGAAAAATTAAGAATGTGGGATGATGAAAACATTTGTGACTATCTCAGTAAGATTGATGAACTTGTACATGAGATGAGAGGTCTTGGAATGAAGGTCGATGAATCTGATGCTTGTGATAAGATCTTGAGAACTCTTCCAAAAAGGTACAGTGAAAAGGTCTCTGCTATAGAAACATCAATTGATAGTGATTTTTGACAAGAAATTCTTTACTTGGCATGCTTACAAATTTTGAGATAAGAACAAAAGATCCTATCCCTCCAAAAGAGGTTGCATTCAAAGCGAACAAGAAGATAAAGGGTAAGAAGTCATAATCAAGCAGTGAGTCATCTAGTGATGAAGAAGCAAATTATCGTAGAAGAGATAAAGGTTCCATAAGACCCATATATCTAAGATATGTTAAGTATTTCAATTTTGGAAAATATGGATATTTTGCAACAAATTATAAGGACCCAAAGAACAATAATGGTGAAGAAAAATAGGATCACGAGTACAAGGAATAAAAAATATATAGGCATAAAAAGAAAAACAAGGATGGACAAAGTAGACAAGGAAAGAATTTCTTCCAAAGACAAAACAGGATCTATTATGCGGAAAATGCAAGTAAGTACTCAAAAGATAGTGATTCTAGCTTTTCAGGCAATGATAAATATGGAGTCCTATTTATGATTGAAGAGAAAGAACCAGTTAAAAAAAGGACTCAAGTTTTTCTCAAGTGTTTTAGATGTGGTAGATTTGGACATCTTGAATATTATTGCATAAGGTATGGTTATAGTTTCAGTGATGATGACTATGAAGATGCACTTGAAATACAAGATGAAAATATTCTAATGGCATTATAAGAAGAAGTGAGTGATCCTATAGAAGACAAGCCAAAAGAAAGTAATGATATGGACAAAGGTAAACAAATAGAGGAATATTCAACAGATAATGGTTATGATCTCAAGGGAGAATTTATCTATGCCCTTGACACGATAAAGAAGGTAAGAAAGAAACACTCTAAACTTGAAATTCAGTTTCAAGAATGTGATGAAGAAAGATTATTGATCATAGAGGATTTAGAAAAATCAAAGGCTAAGGCAAAGAAGTTCAAATATAAGTTAGAAGCAAAGATCTTGGAAAGTGAGAAGTTAGCACAAGAAGTGGCACTACTAAAGGAATATTTAGAAGACTCCAAGAATAAGCTATACAAATATGTGAATAATGCAAATAATGTGGATAAAATAATCAAGATACAGAGAGAAGCAACAAACAAAACATGTCTTGGTTCCAAATAGGTTGAAAATAAAAGGGAAGAAGAGTCTAATTCAAGTCTTGAATAAGAAGAAACTTCAAATGAAGATACATTAGAAGAAGACAGTGTAAGAGGGAGTGAGACATCATAGGATGAGTTGGACAATAAATAGTTCAAAAAATATAGGAATAATGCACAAAAAAGATACATATGGAACAACAATCAGAATTGGAGACCAATGAGGTCAATACAAGTAATCTTAAATGGAATATGTTTTTCATGTCATAGGTTTGGACACATGGCTTCATAGTGCAGGACACATGAAATACAAGAATATGGAAAATGATAGCTTTTACATGGGTATTGCTACTCATGTAATGAGTTTGGTCACAAGGCAATGAATTACAGGGTTCACGAAAGAAGAGGATATGGCTTCAATAGAAGATATCCTAAGACATTTGCACCTCCAAGGAATAATAACATTAAGTGTTATAAGTGCAATAATTATGGTCACACAACAAAATGGTGTTGGCAATTTTGGTTTTGAGATCCTAGATTCTTTTCTATGAGTTGTCATTGATGTCAAAAGGAAATGACATTAATGTTAAGAGGATGTGTTGGCTTCAAAGGTGGAAGATTCCAAGAGAATATTTTTAAGAGAATCTGGAGAGATTCCATTGGCAATGGTTTTTATTAAAACCAATGGAGGTTCTCTTTATTATTTATTTAATTATTATTTAAAACCCTTCAAGGTTTTAATTAATTAATTGTTTAATTAATTAAGGGAGAAATTATTTTTAATTTATTAAAAATACTTTAAGGGTTTTTAAACCCTTTAGAAAGCAAATTTCGATTAAATTCAAAATTACTTTTCTTTGCAGCCGACGTGTTCTAAAGTACACGTATGGACTATAAATATGAGAAGGTTCCTAAGGTTAAAACATCTTGGAAAATCAAAGGCAATTAATTGGTTTGGCTGCGATCAAATGCTATGTTTTACGCTGCGAAAGAGGAGAGCTTGTGGTTTGAAAAACTTTTGGAAAGCTTGACCGTTTATGTGGAAGGAAGTCTGTCTTGGACTTCGTAAGCCCCTTATGGGCTAGTGGCAGCGAAGGCTACGCTTGGGACTTGCATAGGTGGAGGTATGCATTTCGATCCCCACAGAGGGAGCTATGCATGTATTAGTCACGTTTTTATTAAAATGTGTTTTGTGCCGCAAATTTCGGATTCTTCAAGGGCAGCCATTATAAGGTGTGATTATTTTCTTGATATGATTTTTGGCATTGTTTAGCATTGTTTAAAAGACATAGGAGAAATAAGGGGATATTTCTTTGGTTGTATTTTTGAGATTAGTCTTTTGCTATGCTAAATTTAAAAATGGAGATATAAGGTGTAAGTTTTGGTTGTGTTTTTGGCTTCTTTGGTGGTTGTTTTTAAAGAAGAGAAGCTAAAAGGTGTATTAAGGAAAGTTTTTATATATGCTCATTTATCTTGGTTCTAACCCTAAATTGGTTGGAATTTTGAGGGTTTTGTGTGGTGACAGCTTTAAGGATCAATTTTCTTCTACTCCAAAAAGGTATGGGCACATTTTCCTTATGAGTATGATTGGTGTATATTTTTTGAAATAAGGTTGGAGTGAAAAGGTATTCTACTAGGTATCCTTTGGCTAGGTGTAAATCCTATTTTCTGGTTTGTTGAAGACTACTTATGCATTGTTATCCTTAAGGAGAGTTTTTGGTGAATGCATAATTTCTAGTTTGAGATAGTGGAAGCTTTGTGCACTAGGGTTTATATTTGTGAGTCTAGCTACTTGCATTGAGTTGGTGGAACCCTTGGTTGGCTGTTTTGAGTTTGATGGTTGAGTTGCTTCCATAGAGGTTGTTTGATCAAGTTATTTCTTTACTTGATTCATGATATTGGGCTTACTCCATTGAGTTGATTTGAGCAAGTTATTCTTTGCATTTGGTGATATTGTGTTGGTGGCTATTTTGTTCAAATATCTTTGGAGGAAAAAGGATTTCTACTTTTTTCCTTTTCTTGTGATGATTGGTTGAATGCTTCAAGGTTGATGTTGAGTTGAATGGTGTTGGTTGACTAAACCTTGTTTGATGAGCATTGTTGTTGAAACCCTAATTGATGGTGAAAAGAACATGAGTATCATTGTTATGTGATTCTTTGCATAGTTTGCAATTGTTGGGGTTTCATGTTCTTGAAAGAAAACATTCTATCCTATCCATTTCAGATATTGAGTTGAGTTTTCATATTTGAGATTGAGATTGAGCTGAGTTGATTTGAGTTGAGTTTTGAGATTGGGATTTGAGTATAGAACATATTGAGTCTCTAACAATTCTCTTTATGCTTCTATGAGTTTGAAAAATCACATTGGGTCTCTAACAATTCACTTTGTGATTTCCTACTAAGTAAGTTTTTTCTTGGTGAGCTTGCTAAATTTTTGGACAGGTTTCGATGGGGACTTGTGAGCAGTTTTGGACAGGTTTCGGTGGGGACTTGTGAGTAGATTTGGATAGGTCCTAGTAGAGGACTTGTGAGCTGAGTTTGATAGTTCTATCAGAGAACTTGAGGACAGAGGTGCATTGGTTCTATGAGAAGAACCTGAGGACAGATTTGGCAAGTCTTTGAGAAGGCTTGTATGTAGAGGATTGATTTGTTCAAGAGTTGGACAGATCTGACAGACCGAGGAAGACTTGTACTAGACTGACTGACTATGTTTGGTACATGTTGCTGAGCTACTATGGATGTGATCATAGAAGGCAGAGGTATCTTATGCTAAGTATTGAGGACAAGAGGTCTTCGATGGAAAGGAGTTCCATGTGCTAGCAAGAGGTAGAGGCAGTTGACCTCCTGAGTGATCATTTCTAGAGCAGAGGGGAAGGTATCTCCTTTGAGCAGAGGCTCATAAATTATTATTGGGGAAATGTATCTCCTTTGAGCATAGGCTCATAAATTATGATTAGGGGAAGGTATCTACTTTGGGCCGAGGCTCATAAACATTGTAATTAGGAAGGATTCCCAAAGAACTTTGAGATAAATTTTAGAGAAAATTTGTGTGGACATAGCCTAGCCATTCTGGGTGAACCACGTAAAAATTGGTGTCACTTTGTGGATGATATTGTGCATTGCTTTGATATTGCTTTGGGTATATTGCTTTACTATTTTGAAGTATAAAGGAAAAAGTAAAAAGAGGTCTTATAATGTTCACCCCCCTCTTAGTATAAGCTTGTGTTCTTCAATTGGTATCAAAGTAGGTGCCTTCGGAAAGTTTAACAGATTGAAGGAAAAGCTAGTAAAGAACACAATGGATCATTCAAGTAGCAATGCAACACCTATTCTTGATGGGTCAGATTTTGGTCTTTGGAGTGCAAGGATGAAGGTTCATCTAATGGCACTTGGTAATGAGGTATGGGAAGTGATTGAAGATGAGTACACTATTCATGTACATGGTCCTAATACTAAAGAAGAAAGGCTCCTACATCATAGCAATTCAAAAGCAATGAATGCAATCCTAAAAGGCTTACATAAAGTAGATCTCACCAAAGTGATTCACTGCAAGACAGCTAGTGAAATGTGGAAACAGTTGAAGGTGGTTCATACAGGTGATACAAATGTCATAAAGGCCAAGTTAAGACACTTCAAAGGTATGTTTGAACAACTCAAGATGAATGATGATGAAAATATTAGTGACTACATGCTTTGTATGGATGAGGTTGTTAACTCCATGAAAGACTTAGGTCTTGAGCTTGCTGAAAATGATGTTTGTGATAAGATTTTAAGATCTCTTCCTAATAGATTTAGTGAAAATATTTCTGCTATTGAGGAAGCTAAAGATTTGGATAAGTTGAAAAAGGATGAGCTCCATAGTATACTTGCAGCATTTGAGTTGAGAACTCAAGTGAAGGTTGATGTCAAGAAAGAGGCGACTTTCAAGGCTACCAAGGAATCCAAGGGTAAATAGCTTCAAGATAGTGATAAGTCTTCTAGTGATGAAGAGGCATATTACAGCAAGAAAGGCAAGTTCTCTATAAAGCACAAAAGTATGAAAAATATAAGATGTTTCAATTGTGGAAAGTTTGGTCATTATGCTACTAACTGTACTGTTCCCAAGAATGAAAGTGATGAAGATAAACAGGATTCTAAGAGCAAGGATTTTGAAAAGCACAAGCATCACAGGAATATCAAAGATGAGCACAACAATCAAGGAAAGAGGTATTCTCACAAGCACAAGAAGAGTTTCTACCTAGACAAAGCAAGTAAGTGTTCTAGTAGTGATAGTGAAAGTTCTTCAAGTGATAATGAAAATGAGATGTTGTTCATATCAGAAAAAGAGGAAGAACCGAAACATAGATTCATTATCATGAAATGTCTTAGATGCGGAAATTTTGGTCACCTTGAGGATGACTATACAAATAATGATTTGGTTTCCAGTATGTATGAGGATGCTTCAGAAAACTATAAGGAAGATGCTTGTATGGTTTTTGAAAAAGGTAGCACCTCTAGTGATAAGAAATCTAAAAAAGGCTTTGATGATTTAGAAAGCAAACAAATAAAGGATCTTGAAAGTGAACTTTTTAGTGCTCTTAGTGCTTTGAAAAAGGAAAGAAAGAAGAATGCTAGACTCAAGGATAAGTTAGATGAATGTTGTATGGAGAGAGATGATCTTATAGAAAGTCTTGACTTCTCTATAGCTAAGACACAAGAACTCAAGGATGAGTTAGAGTCTAAGGTTCTTGAGTATAGTGAGTTAGAACAGAAAATGGCTTCTTTGAAAGAGGAAACTAAAGAGTACAAGGATAAGCTTTATAGGTTTCAAGATAGCTCCAAAAAGGGTAAGTCACTCATCAAAGGTCAAAGAAAGACAACAGATAAAATAGGCCTTGTTTTTGTTAAGCCACACAAGGAACAGGTTGGGGAATATAGTAAGAGATTCCAAAAAGAAGAGAGTTCTGATGAGGAGAGTATTTCATAGAAAGAGTCCTTGAGTGATAGATGCACAAAAATAGAAAATAGGAAACAGAAAAAGGGGAGAAAGTTTACAGGACCTAGAAGGTCATTTACAGGAAAGTTTAATGGTAGATGTTTTGCTTGTCACAGGTTTGGTCACATGGCTTCACATTGCATGACTCAAGTAAGGAAGGTAAATGACAGTTTCAGAGGTGGTAATTTCTTTCAAGGGTATTGCTACTCTTGTAAAAATTTTGGGCATAAGGTAATTTTTTGCAAGGCTAATAACGAGAACAGGGGTTAGTCAGAATAGGTGGATTCAAAGAACAGGTATGCCTAAAAGAAATAACATTGTTACTTGTTATAAGTGCAACAATGAAGGTCACACAGCTAGACAGTGTAGAGCTAAACTTCTAAGGTACAAGAATAGGAACAGTGGTATGAATAGGTCCAAGGATAAAGGCATGGATAAGAACATGAATGATAATAGGAACAGGAACAGTGACAAGAACAGGAACAAGAATATGGACAAGGAGAACAAGAGAAGACATGGTAAGGCAGCTATAGACACTGATGATGATTAGTGCCTGTTGGGAGTTTTACTCCCACCCCAAAATTAAACACCTCAACAGGAGGTGGGGGAGGGACTAAGCTAAGAGGCTCATTCTTAGTCCCAAGCCCCAAAGGTGACCCTTTGCCATTGATGACAAAGGGGGAGAGATATGAGTAAGGGGGAGAGCCTCAAGACAGGGGGAGCTGTTTATGTTGAGTTTCCGTGTTGTTGAGAAGCATGGTTTGCCATCAATGACAAAGGGGGAGATTGTTGGCAATTTTGGGTTTGAGATCCTAGCTTCTTGTCTATGAGTTGTCATTGATGTCAAAAGGAAATGACATTAATGTTAAGAGGATGTGTTGGCTTCAAAGGTGGAAGATTCCAAGAGAATATTTTTAAGAGAATTTAGAGAGATTCCATTGGCAATGGTTTTTATTAAAACCAATGGAGGTTCTCTTTATTATTTATTTAATTATTATTTAAAACCCTTCAAGGTTTTAATTAATTAATTATTTAATTAATTAAGGGAGAAATTATTTTTAATTTATTAAAAATACTTTAAGGGTTTTTAAACCCTTTAGAAAGTAAATTTCGATTAAATTCGAAATTACTTTTCTTTGCAGCCGACGTGTTCTAAAGTCCACGTATGGACTATAAATATGAGAAGGTTCCTAAGGTTAAACCCTCTTGGAAAATTGAAGGCAATTAATTGGTTTGGCTACGATCGAATGTTTTGTTTTATGCTGCGAAAGAGGAGAGCTCGTGGTTTGAAAAGATTTCGAAAAGCTTGACCGTTTATGTGGAAGGAAGTCCGTCTTGGACTTCGTAAGCCCCTTGTGGGCTAGTGGCAGCGAAGGCTGTGTTTGGTCCTTGCATAGGCAGAGGTCTGCGTTTCGATCCCCATGGAGGGAGCTGTGCATGGATTAGTCACGTTTTTATTAAAACGTGTTTTGTGCCGCGAATTTTGGATTCTTCAAGGGCAGCCATTATAAGGTGTGATTATTTTATTGATATGATTTTTGGCATTGTTTAGAATTGTTTAAAAGACATAGGAAAAATAAGCGGATATTTCTTTGGTTGTATTTTTGAGATTAGTCTTTTGCTATGCTAAATTTAAAAATGGAGATATAAGGTGTAAGTTTTGGTTGTTGTGTTTTTGGCTTCTTTGGTGGTTGTTTTTAAAGAAGAGAAGCTAAAAGGTGTATTAAGGAAAGTTTTTATATATGCTCATTTATCTTGGTTCTAACCCTAACTTGGTTGAAATTTTGAGGGTTGTGTGTGGTGACAACTTTAAGGATCAATTTTCTTCTACTCCAAAAAGGTATGGGCACATTTTCCTTATGAGTATGATTGGTGTATGTTTTTTTGAAATAAGGTTGGAGTGAAAAGGAATCCTATTTTCTGGTTTGTTGAAGACTACTTATGCATTGTTATCCTTAAGGAGAGTTTTTGGTGAATGCATAATTTCTAGTTTGAGATAGTGGAAGCTTTGTGCACTAGGGTTTATATTTGTGAGTCTATCTACTTGCATTGAGTTGGTGGAAACCTTGGTTGGCTATTTTGAGTTTGATGGTTGAGTTGCTTCCATAGAGGTTGTTTGATCAAGTTATTTCTTTACTTGATTCATGATATTGGGCTTACTCCATTGAGTTGATTTGAGCAAGTTATTCTTTGCATTTGGTGATATTGTGTTGGTGGCTATTTTGTTCAAATATATTTGGAGGGAAAATGATTTCTACTTGTTTCCTTTTCTTGTGATGATTGGTTGAATGCTTCAAGGTTGATGTTGAGTTGAATGGTTTTGGTTGACTAAACCTTGTTTGATGAGAATTTTTGTTGAAACCCTAATTGATGGTGAAAATAACATGAGTATCATTTTTATGTGATTCTTTGCATAGTTGGCAATTGTTGGGGTTTCATGTTCTTGAAAGAAAACATTCTATCCTATCCATTTCAGATATTGAGTTGAGTTTTTAGATTTGAGATTGAGATTGAGTTGACTTGATTTGAGTTGAGTTTTGAGATTGGGATTTGAGTATAGAACATATTGAGTCTCTAACAATTCTCTTTATGCTTCTATGAGTTTGAAAAATCACATTGGGTCTCTAACAATTCACTTTGTGATTTCCTACTATGTTTTTTCTTGGTGAGCTTGCTAAATTTTTGGACAAGTTCCGGTGGGGACTTGTGAGCAGTTTTGGATAGGTTCCGGTGGGGACTTGTGAGCAGATTTGGACAGGTCCTAGCAGAGGACTTGTGAGCTGAGTTTGATAGTTCTATTAGAGAACTTGAGGATAGAGGTGCATTGGTTCTATGAGAAGAACTTGAGGACAAATTTGGCAAGTCTTTGAGAAGGCTTGTATGTAGAGGATTGATTTGTTCAAGAGTTGGACAGATCTGATAGACAGAGGAAGACTTGTACTAGACCAACTGACTGTGTTTGGTACAGGTTGAGCTGCTGTGGATGTGATCATTGAAGGCAGAGGTATCTTAGGCTAAGCATTGAGGACAGGAGGTCTTCGGTGGAAAGGAGTTCCATGTGCTGGCAAGAGGTAGAGGCAGTTGATCTTCTGAGGGATGATTTCCAGAGTAGAGGGGAAGGTATCTCATTTGAGCAGAGGCTCATAAATTCTGATTGGGGAAAGGTATCTCCTTTGAGCAGAGGCTCATAAATTCTAATTGGGGGAAGGTATATCGTTTGGTCCGAGGCTCATAAACATTGTAATTGGGAAGGATTCCCAAATAACTTTGAGATAACTTTTAGAGAAAAGTTTTGTGGACGTAGCCCAGCCATTCTGGGTGAACCACATAAAAATTGGTGTCACTTTATGGATGATATTGTGCATTGATTTGATATTGCTTTGGGTATATTGCTTTACTTTTTTGAAGTATAAAGGAAAAAGTAAAAAGAGGTCTTATACTGTTCACCCCCCCCTCTCAGTATAAGCTTGTGTTCTTCAAATGGTGTAGAGCAAATATTCCAGAAACAGGTATGAATAGGAACAGGAATATGAATAGGAACATGAATATGAATAGGAATAGGAATATGAATAGAAACAAGAATAGGAACATCGATGAGAACAAGAACAGAAATAGGAACATGAATGATGATAGGAACATGAATGATGAAACATATAGAAACAATAAGAAGAATAAAAAAATTTAGAAAATAAGGGAAGAGGATAAAGGCAAATAACAATGCCTTTTGGGAGTAGAAATACTCCCACCCTAGAATTAACCACCTCAAATGAGGTAGGGGAGGGGCTAAGCTAAGAGGCTCATTCTTAGCCCTGAGCCCCAAAGGTGACCCTTTGCCATTGATGTCAAAGGGAGAGAGGTTTGTGTATTGGGGAGAGATTTGATATCTGAGAGAGCATTGATCTAGGGGGAACAATGTCCTAGGGGAAGCAAAAGAAAAAAAATAAAGGTAAGGTTTTAGTAAAAAGAATGTTGGTTGCCATCAATGACAAATGGGGAGATTGTTGGAAATTATGAGTCCCTAAGCCAAATTTGTCATTGATGTCAAGATTCCAGTGATAATTTTTCTTCAGTTCGAGTGCAAAGTTTAAAGAAATTTTATAATGGGTTAAAATATTTTTATTTTACACCCAAAAGAATGGGTCAAAAAGTGGTTTCATTTCTCCTTTGGAAGCAAATATATCCAAAGAAATGGAAGGATATAATATTATAATATTTATTATAATATTTATCCAAGGTGGTGACAAACCCAAATAAATTATTATAATTTTAATTATAATATTATTTGGTATACAAAGGACAATTAATTATTTTTTATAAAACCCTAAGGTTGGGTTTTGGAGAAAAAAAAAGATTTCAAAGCCCAAAGTTTAAAGTAAATTAAACCCAAAGGTTGGGTTTAATAAAAGACATTCGAATCCTTTACCATCAGAAATCTTGGAAGGAAGCACGTGAGCACCGACATCATTAATGCAATGAAGGAGCATATAAATATGCCCAACAAACCTAAGTTCTATTTACCCTTGCTCAAATTAATAATCGGTGGCATGCAAAAAGAGATATTGTGCATTTATGAAAACATGGCAACAAAAGGAATAAAGGAGGAATTTTTCATCCTCAAGTTTCATTGGGCAAGCATGGCCTAGTGGTAGTTGGAAAAGTGCAAAGGCACTGGTAGCAAGGTGGTTGACGTTTCGAATCCTCGTGTGCATTGTTTGGTGTGTTGATTGAGGCACCCAAGGTGCACGACCTTTTGCCCTTAGTGGAAGGTGACGTGAGATTAAGAAGCACATGGTGCTTCTTTAATATTGAACAAGCGCTTGGCTCATGCGACGACTTTGGCCATGGTTAAGGTGCTTGTGTTGAGACGTGGTTGAGGGTTCGATTCCCTTCGAAGACAAGGTATTTAATTTTGATTTAAATTTTGTTAGTTGCCTAATATTGGAGGAATAAGGGTGTATAATTGATTATTATATTTATATAGCATGAAGTTTATGGTGAATTTTTGTTGAGGATTATTGTAAAAGGTTTGATATTTGAAGTTTATGGTGAATGTTTGTTGAGGATTATAGTGGAAGGATTGATATTTGAAATTAATGGTGAATGATTGTTGAGGATTATTTTGGAAGGATTGATATTTGAGATTTATTATTTTAGGAGTAATAAGGAGTTTTAGTAAAGTCTTAATTAATTTCTTATTAAGACTTTTGAGCATTATTTTTTGTATAAGGGTTTTTCTATTAAAAGAAGACTATGGTGAATGTTATTTTTGAGTTGGAGTAATAAGGTGTATTTTGGGTCATTATTTTGTATTGTGATTTTATTGAAGTCTTATAACCCTTATTGAGATTGGAAAAGAGAAATTTTTGAGTGTGGTATATTTGTGAGATCAACTCCTTTCCAAGAAAAAAAGTATGGGAAAATTCTTCTTTGGCTGAGTTGGATGATTGGATTACTTAAAAATTAAGTTTAGAGTGAAAATGATTTGATTAGGGTTTCCTTTTCAAAAGTGTTTGAGTTAATGCTTCAAGGTTTTCTGAATTGAGAGTTGTGATTAAACCTTGTTTGATAAGCATTGTTGTTGAGACCATTGGTTGAGTGGAGTGTTTTGAGTTAATGCTTCAAGGTTTTCTGAATTGAGAGTTGTGATTAAAACCTTGTTTTATAAGCATTGTTGTTGAAGCCATTGGTTGTGTGAAAAACCTGAGTTAGGGTTTGAAAATATCATGAGTATCATTGTTATGTGAAGAATGTTTTATAAGCATTGTTGTTGAAGTGAGTTGTTATGCAAAGAACTTGAACTTGAGTTAGAAAAGAACATGAGTATCATTGTTATGTGAGATTTTTTGTTGAGCATTATTGGAAACATTTCAAGTGGGAGTATACATGCTTGGACTAGGATTTGTGAGAAGGAGTTGTTTCTTGAAGTGATTGGTTGAGTAGAGTTGATTGAGCCTAGTCAAGTGGATGTATGAAGTGATTGTTCAAGTTCCATAAAATAAACCATTCTATATTATGATTTGATTTGAGATTGAGTTTTGAGTATAGAACATATTGAGTCTCTAAAAATTCTCTTTATGCTTCTATGATATTGAGTTGTGAAAGTGATTGAGTCTTGAGTATAGAACCTATTGAGTCTCTAAAAATTCTCTTTATGCTTCAATGAGATTGAGTTAAGAAAGTTATTGAGATTTGAGTATAGAACATGTTGAGTCTCTAACAATTCTCTTTATGCTTCTATGATATTGAGTTGAGAAAGTGATTGAGCATTGAGTAAATAACATATTCAGTCTCTAAAAATTATCTTTATGTTTATATGATATTGGACAAGTTCTCTATGGACTTGTTAAGCAGATTTGAGGTAAGTCTTTAAGAAGACTTGTGGACTTATTTTGTGTGAGCTTTTGTGGAATCTTACAATAAATATTTGAGCAAGTCCTAGAGAGGACTTATTGAGAAGATTTGGACAATTTCTATGTGAGCTTGTTGAGTAGATTTGGACAGGTTCTATGTGAGCTTGTTGAGAAGATTTGGATAGGTTTTGTGTGTACTTGTTTAGCAAATTTGGACAAGTTTTGTGTGAGATTGTTGAGTAGATTTGGATAGGTTTTGTGTGGACCTATTGAGCATATTTGGACAAGTTATGTGTGAGCTTTTTGAGCATATTTGGATAGGTTTTGTGTGGACCTGTTGAGAAGATTTGGACAGGTTCTTAGTGGACCTGTTGAGTAGATTTAGATAGGTTCTGAGTGGACCTGTTGAGCAAAATTGTGCAGGTTCTATGTGGACTTGTTGAGCAGAGTTGTGCAGGTTCTAAGTGGACCTATTGAGTAGATTTGAGTAAGTTCTGAGTGGACCTATTGAGAAGATTAGTGCTAGATCGACTGGATTGCGTTTAGTGTATATTTGAATGGAATTATGCTAGACAAACTAGACTATTTTTAGTGCAAGAGTTGGGCAGATTTATGCTAGACTGAATGGATTGTGTTTAGTGCAAATTTGAGTGAGCTTATTGAGCAGACTTGTGCTAGACTGACTGGATTGTGTTTAGTGCAAGATATTAAGCAGAGATATGATAGACCGACTAGACTATGTTTAGTACAAAATTGAGATAGAGCTTTGAAGGTGACAGAGTAGAGAGGACAAAGTCTCCAGTGGATAGAGATCCATTAGCAAGGGTAGTGAGGATAGGTATTCTGAGTGGGGACAAGAGTCTTAAGTGGAGAGATATCCACAATCCAGTGTAGTGGAGGTAGTAGTCTTCTATAAGATCACCAGTGAGAGCAGAGGAGAAGGAGTTCTCCTATGGATAGAGATCCCTAAACCAGATTTAGGGGATGAGAATCTCCTTTGTACAAAGGTCCATAAATATTGTAATTGGGAAGGATTCCCAAGAGATTATTTGAAAAATATTTAGAAGAAATATTTTCTCCATGGAGGTATTCATATTTGGGTGAACCACATTAAATTTGTGTCTCTATTATGTATGGTGTTTTGTGCATTGCTTTTATTACTGCTATTGATATTGCTATCTATACATTGCATAATATTGATTTGAAAATAAAAGTAAAAAGTGCTCTTATATTGTTCACCCCCCTTCTCAGTATAACCTTGTGTTCTTTAGAGGTCATCTTTAATTGACCACACCCTACTAATTTTATTGAAGTGCAAAACTTCATGGGGTTAACAGGATTCTATAAAAGTTATATAAAGGACAAATCTAAGAAAAACTCGACCATAACTAACCTTCAAAAAAAGGGAAAGAAATTCAAATGGTCAAAAAAGTGTGAAGCTACTTTTGCATTTTTGAAAGATAATATTACTACCGTATCGATAATAAATATTCCAAACCCTTAAGAGGACTTTTCAGTATGCACAAATGCATCATTGGAAGGGTTAGGAGTAGTAATTTCTCAAGAAGAATCAGTAGTAGCATATACTTCAAGGAAGCTCAAAAAGCATGAAGATAATTATGCTACACATGATTTAGAGCTAGATGGTGCATGCTCTAAATTTCTGGCACCACTACTTGATAGGAATACCCTTTGAACTAAGGACTAACCATCAGATTCCAAGGTACATATTCACCCAACCTATACTCAATGCAAGATAGAGAAGATGGGTTGAACTCCTTGTTGAGTATGACTTTGAGATAGAGTGCATAAAAGGGAAAGAAAATAAGGTTGTTTATGCCTTGAGTAGGAGGAAACACATAATGACCATAGCCAAAATTCACATGGATCTGATAGCCCGAGTGAGATAGGAGCAATCTCAGGATGAGTACTGCTAGGAAATCCGAGTCAGGATGAACAAATATCTTGAAGGTAATAAGAAATTTGGTATGAAATATGACCTTTTGTGCTACAAAGGAAGAGTGATCATTTCAAAAATAGGTGATTTAAAGAAATTAATAATGCAATAATCCCATATATCTCCTTATTCTACTCATCCTGGAGGGACCAAAATGCTCGAAAACATGAAAAGAACCTTATTTTGGGTAGGAATGAAGAAGGATATCATTATTTTTATCACTCATTACCTCAAATATAAAAATGTTAAGTAAGAATGCAAGCATCCTATAGGTCGATTGTATCCACATGATGTGCCTACACAAAAATGGTAGGTAATATCAATGGATTTTATAGTAGGTTTACCCAAAATCTAGTATGAACATGATGCAATCCTTGTAGTAGTTGACAGACTAACTAAGGTTGCACATTCTATACTCGGGAATATCAAGGATGATGCTCAGGTGGTGGGTAATATATTTTCCAAAGAGGTATTCTGATTGCATGGGTTTCCTAAGGTGATCATTTTATATTGGGACTCCAAATTCACTTCTAAAATTTGGAAAGCCCCTCATAGTGTAGTTGGCATGAAACTGAATATGATTTCATCATACCACCCTAATATAGATTGTAAAATAGAATGGGTAAACCAAGTACTAGAAGACATGCTCCACATGTACTGCATGCATCACAAGTCCCATTGGTAAGACTACCTACATTTTATAGAGTTCACCTACAATAATAGACATCACTCCTCGCTAGGAATGGCTCGTTTCAATGTCTTGTATGGGCGAAAGTGTATAATGTCATTGTATTGGGACAACCTAGAAGATAGAGTATCGTTAGAGAAATGGAGGACTAGCTAAAAGTAACTAGGCAAAGACTTGAAGAAGCTACTAATAGGTAGAAAATTTATGCTGATATAAAAAGGACTCCAAGAGAGTACTCCGTTGGAGACAAGGTATTTTTAAGGGTTAAATAAAAAAAGAGTGCTATAAAATTCATAAATTTGGATCCTCAATTTATGGGACACTTTTAAATTATTAAAAAGATCATTCCGGTTGCATACCAACTTGCCTTACCACATAACCTATCCAAGATCCATGACACCTCCCACATATCCTTGCTTAGGAAATATTTTGTTGATCTTGAACATGTGTGGAATGTTTCTAATTTATAGATGGCAAATCCAGAGGCTATTGAAGTGGTATCGATGAAGATTCTTGAGTTTCATTCTAAATATATAGAATCAAAATCTTTAGCAATGTAAGGTCTAATGGGACCTATTTTCTGAAAGGAATGCCACTTGGGAAAAAGTGGATGATATTCAAAAATATTTTCCCTTCTTGTTTGACAATATATAATATAATAATTTTATTTTGTAAAAATAGAAACACCCAAGATGGTGTTTAGTCCAATGGGGGTAGGATGCCATGACCCACCCTAATATAATTTTTGGCACAAAGAAACAATGTATTTATCTATGATGCTTTAATACCTAAGTTGAGAAACTAAACCAAATATGTGATGTTTAGTTGATTTTATAAGCATGATATTGATGACATATTTCCAATATGTGCAGGATCAGGTACACTCATAGGTGGAAGAAGCATAATCATCCACCAAAATTTGGGGTACTTGAGGTTTCAGAAGTGATGATTAAGGTAAATCAAGGGTAACATGGATGGATACCTTCATATAGGCATGCATTATTGGTTAGATAATCATCAATAGCTAGCTACCTTGAGCCTCAAGTTGATATCCTAGTAGCTATCATAAATTCGTAGGCTGACTGAGTTGATGAAAAGACTCCCTCTTTGTATGTTGCATATGTATGATTATCTTTTACTTCATCAATATCTACATTTATGGTTTGGAAAATGAAAGCATGCATAATTTGGTTGTTTGTGAAAAGCTCTTTGTTTTGCTTAGAAATTTTCAAAGGAATAGCATGATGTTAGTATTCAATAAGAAAACCTTTTATTCTATATTTTTTAAATAAATAATTGATTTATTTTAAATGATAAAGGAATTTCATTTATAAATAAATAGTTGTTTTATTTTAAATGATAAAGGAATTTCATTTATAAATAAATAGTTGTTTTATTTTAAATGATAAAGGAATTTTATTTATAAATAATTAGTGGTTTTGTTTTAAATTATAAATGAATTTCATATATGAATAAATAAATTTTTATTAATAAAGTATTTTATTAGATATATATGTATATATAATAGTTACCAATAAAAAAAAGGAATTGAATTATCATAAAATATGTATTGTTTCAAATTATAATATGCATTTGTCCTTTAAAGTAGTTAATTCTCTTGTGATTAAGTGATAAAAGAAATCCACCATAATGGATATATGCAAGTTGGAAATTCTAGTTAATGGGGTGCTTACCAACATCAAAAAGGAAGAGTGCCATTTATGGCGAAGCTTCTTGTTAAGGGAAGAAAAACTTAAAAAAAATGAATTACCTTGACATAGCTCTGCCAACATTGGGAAGTGTGAAAGAAAAGTAATGGTTATCAAATTTGAGGTATGGGTGATCAGATTTGGAGCAATGGTAGTGGATGGGAGAAATGAGACTCCATCCCTTATGAGGTAAGATGGCAAAAGAGGAGGGAATTCACCTCGTAGTGGTAGGAAGAAAAGTGAAGAGAGGAGAAGTTCAGCGCAAGGGGAGGAGCAACATACCAAAAATAAAAGATAACAATCTATAGGATGAAGATATCGCCAAGGTTACTAGGTTGGTTTATAATTTCTATTGCCTTCTATCGCTTGTTAAATCTCTTTCTTTCATGTCTTAGTGGGACTTGTTTGGCTTTGGACATTGTTGTGTTCAACGTAGCTACTTGGGCTCATCTAAGATTGGTCACTATCTGGGTAGTAGAGAATAGACCCTCTATATTTTTGTGTTTTTTTGCATAAACCTTGTTTAGAGAACCCCTTAACTTCCACAAGTTGTTTCTCTTGCTAAGTGACATCAAATATTTGGGTGTATGCCCAACTGTTTTATCTTTGGTAGTGTTATAATGGACACTAGTCTTGTAAATCTTGTTTCCTTTGTGCTTTGTAGCTGAGTGTTGTATGGTTGGTTGGAACATGGACCAGTGGGTGTTAGGTGTAGTAGAACTATATTTCCAGCTGGGAAAGTCTAGGTTTTGGTAGATCAAGACTTGTAACACATTTGCTTATAGACGTCGCTCAACAAGTTTGTTTGGAAGGTGTTCACTATAAAAAATGTTAGCTGATTGGTTGAGTCATGTGTTCCCTATGTTGTTTTTATTTTCCTTGATAACCTATGTTAGTCATCCAAAGGACTAGGTGGGATATTTCTTAGGTCATTGGACATCTATTTATTACTGGAGTAGATGTACTTCTACCATTGGACCCTATCCGAGGTCTTATAATCGTTTATTGTGGCTAATTTGTGTTACCATCCCTATGTAAGGGATTTCCTTGTATCGTAACCCAGTAGGGCTTATTGTCGATAATCCTTAGGTGTTGTGCATGTTTGAGGATGTTTCTCGGGCTGGCTACCTTGCGGATTGAAACCAATTTTTTTTTTTTAAGTAAAAAATCCCTTGCGGGGCCGCATTGGTCTGAGAGACCACAACCAGGGGTTTCTACACCATCAAAGTCACCCAGGAGTCATTCCCAGCCTTTCCCGCACCAACATTATCAATTTGGATTTTGGGTACCCAATTCAATTTTTTGGTAGGGTGGAGATTCAAACCTGGGATCTCCCTTGGAGGATTTCCCTCTCCTCTCCAACTCACCTACAACACCTGGGTTGGGACTTTGTTTTATAAAATGAAAGAAAATAATTTATTTTTAAATTGAAGTAGTAAAGATTTAATTAAGTAAATGAATGAAATGATTATTTTATAGATTGAAGGTTATGGGACTTTGGTTTATTTTTTTTTGGTATTGATAAAAAACGGGGTTGAAGGACCCCGAAACTTTATACAAATCTCAAAATATGTACAAGAAAAAAACAAGATAAGATCATACAAAAGCAAGATATCCCTATCTTAGTAAAACAAACAAACCTGGGCTAAACCTGTTGATGGAGAAGCTAAAATAATATTCCTCCCATTATCCTTCTATTTAACATGGTTGATGCAGTGCTCAATGCTTTACATAACTGATAAAGAAACTACTAACAATAATGTAATTTAGTGTGCTTCTACTTTGATCTACCCTCTTTATTTGTTGGCTTCATTATCAGTTCTTATAATCTCTTCCAAATCCATGGGTGCATATGACCAGACCTTGAAATTCTTAGATTTAAATGCCATATTTGTCATTTTATCGGTAGATTTGTTTCCCTCTCTATAAATATGTTTAACTTGAATTTCTTCTAGGTTTCCTAAGATAGTCCTCACATCTATAATTATTTTGAGAACGGTAGGATTATTTAACTCCACTTTTTGAAGGGAAGTTATAATATTCATGGAATCCCCCTTAAGAACAATTCTCCTAAAACCTAAATTCATTGCAATTCGGAGGCCTATAAGCATTGCCCTTGCTTCAACTTGGTGATTTATGGTAATTCATAGATCCTCAGCATATGCAACCACTACCAGCTTTGGTTTATAAAATGAAAGGAAATGATTTATTTTTAAATTGAAGTAGTGAAGCTTTAATTTAGTAAATGAATGAAAATATTATTTTATAGATTGAAGGTTATGGGACTTTGGTTTATAAAGTAAAAGGAAATTATTAATTGAAGTAGTAAAGCTTTAATTTAGTAAATGAATGAAAGGATTATTTTATAGATTGAAGGTTATGGGACTTTGGTTTATAAAATGAAAGAAAATGATTTATTTTTAAATTGAAGTAGTGAATATTTAATTTAGTAAATGAATGAAAGGATTGTTTCAATAGATTAAAGGTATGGGACTCTAAATTTGTTTTTCTTCAGGAAGGCTTTCTCTCAGGATAATGTTAAAACTTCTGCTAAAACTCCTTCTAAAGCTTCGACTGAGGACGTCAATGTTGTAGTAGCTCCTATGGATGATCACAGTGAGGAAAAAGATGTCGATATGGAGACTTCAAACGATGATCTTCAGAAAGCAGGAACCAAACTAGATGAAGAAGCCCAATATGCCTAAGGAATTCCTTTTGCATAGTTTTGATTGTTGCTTCATCCTTGCTGCCTGAAGCATTCTTTTTTGGTTTTGCATTCTACTTAAGGATATCCTATATTTTTGGTATGGTCTGTTGGATATTTTTCAAGGAAATCCTTTACTACATTTCAATTTTGAAGGGATGTGTCCTGTGTTGTCCTATTTTTGGTGTCTAGCTTCTATATCCTATTTGTAATCAGGTTTTGGGTCCCTACTAAAACCCGTACTTAATGCAAATTAATTAAGCGATAAAAAAAAAGGTATGGGAATCTAATATATTGATCAACGACTATATTTGATTAAGTAAAAACCGAGATCTAAGTTTTGCATGTTGAATAACTCTCTAAGGGTATTTGAGAGGGAAAAATAAAAGTAATGATTCTTTTATGATATCAACTATATACTAGATGGTTATAGGCTTGATTAAATTTGTATAGTTGCAATTTGCTAAAGTAAATTTTAGATGCATTTAGAGGTATGCCTATCTTAAACCATGAGTGCCCTAATCCCATACTATCCTCAAATTATTGATGGAAGAATAGGAGGACCAATGAGGCGTATGGGAATATGTATTGACCCAAAAATCAAGAAATGAGAAACACACAAAAAGAGAAAGATTTTTTTTGGACTAAGGAGAGGGATTCATAAACCCCTAACCAACCTTAGATCAACTTAATGTTTACCAACCCCTAAGTTTCTCAAGAACTATACCACACAAGATTCCCCTCATGCAAGTCCATTCTATGTAAGCATATCTCATGTTATGCACATAAGTCCATGTATCTCATCAAACTTTATGAGTTGTACTTACCACCCTCAATCATTAGAAGGTGTACAAACATCTCCATATTCTACATAAGCCTTTATGTGTGGGTATGCTACGTGTACTGCAAATTAAGCTATCAATATTATCCTCTGACAAGCTATATTAACTCTTATATGATCTTCTAAACCTAGTTACCAATCTCCCTAAGAGGCTCTCAAGCCCACAGGTCACCCTCTAAGTTCATCTAGAACTTACTATTGTTTTTATAACAATTATTTAAACAAGAATACAAAATATAAATCTAGATACTAAATCCAACAAAATATAATTCATTATAAAGCAAAGGAAAACTAAAATACAAATAGACCCTCTGTATTCTTGTGTTGATTTGCATAAATATTTTTTAGAGAAACCCTTAACCATAGCAAGTTGTTACACTTGCTAAGTGACATCAAACCTTTGGGTGTATGCCCAACTATTTTACCTTTGGTAGTGCTATAATGAGCACTAGTCTTGTAAACCTTGTTTCCTTTGTGCTTTGTAGCTGAGTGTTGTGTGGTTGGTTGGAACCTGGACCAAAGGGTGTTAGGTGTGCTAGCACTACGTTTCAAGCTAGGGAAGTCTAGATTTTGGTAGATCAAACCTTGTAAACCTAGTTGCTTGTAGCCCTTGCTCAAAAGGTTTGTTGGGAATGTTTTCACCACAAAAAACGTTAGTTGATTGGCTAAGTCATGCGTTCCCTATATTTTTTTGCTTTTCCTTGATAACCTATGTTAGTCATACAAAGGATTGGGTGGGGTATTTCTTAGGTTGTTGGACCTCTGTTGCTTGCTGGAGTAGATGTACTTCTACCATTGGACCTATTGGCATTTTTGCCACATTGTTTTGATTCGTGATTATTCATGCATTAATTGTTAAAGTTCTCATTCCTCTGTGTTTCTCTACGAGTTTTGGTGCCAAAATAGCTAAGTCCGAAGACTGTCGTGATATCGCGACCGAAAACAACATGGAGAGCACGGGTTCAACATTATCACGGGTCTTTTGAGAGAAGCCAAAGTCATAAAATGTCATGATATCGCGACGTGTTCCAAAATCACGGTCAAAGTGGTCAACGAAGCAAGAAGAATGTAGAAATCAGACATGTCGCTTCAGACTTCATGGACATGGAGCAGAATGTTAGAAATTGTCAGAAATCGCACATAATTGAGCAAGGGCAATGACTATGAACCTGTCACGATTTCGTGAAAAAAAACAAGGGCAAAGTAAAAACGTCCATATCGGACATGTCGCATTATCGCGTCAAGTTAAAAAACATAAGGCATGAAACATCAGATTTGCGACACTTTTGAAGATGAGACCAAGCAAGAGCAAGACGCCGATTTCAATAGAGAAGCAAGGAAACATCACATTTCACGACATATGTGGAGAAAACTAAATAACAAGAAATGTCACGATTTGACAGCCCAGAAAAATTACAAAGAAGAAGAAATCATTCCACAGTACGAAAAAAAATGAACAGTTCATTTCACATGTTGAGAGTCCCAACAAAGGAGAATGTCAGATTTCCACGATCGAAGATAAGCCAAGAAGAAGATGTACGAAATCGTGACTTGTCCTTTCACTTTGAAACAAAAGGAAAATATGAGGAAAAACTCACGATTTCGACAGTCTGTTTCCAGAACAAGGAAGAAGAGAGAATAGTAAGAAAATCCGATTCCGACGCTCACTCGTGACCTCAGTGAAGAGAACAAAGAGCCGAATACGTCACGATTTGCACATGGTTATTTTCCGATCCAAAAGGCAAAACATAAGAGAAATATGTCAATTTCGACATGTCCTTTTCACTTCAAGTTTCGCTAAAGAGTTCAAACGCCCAATGAATCATTTCAAGGATTAAGCACTCAAATTGAATGTTTTCTCTCCAATCTGCAAGGTAGAACAACTCTCAGCTTAAACACCAAAATTGAAGACCCCCTTATCAAAGCTTCTTCTGATTTCTAACGATTCTAGCATGCTCGAGGATGACCATTTATGAAGATGACCGGTTCCATGTTTCATTTAATTTCTGTTTCTAAGCTGTTTAAGGATCATTTCCTTATTTTGCTCAAATTTTAGATCGAGAGTCCTTTTTTTTAAATGCTACAGAGGAAGACCTCTATAATATCAATGTATCTCAAGAAAAAGAGAGAGACTGTTCTAAAACATTCAGTCTTCATATAAGATATTTGCCTCCTTTTCAACATCTTCTTGTTATCCTTCATTAAGCATTCTCATTTACTCCATTTCTAATCCTTAATTTAATCGATCCAGTTTAAATATTGCTATGAAAGTGAGCTGAATTATTGAGGTTATCTACACAAGGTCATAAGTAAATTACTTATATTATTATATATGTTAATGCTTAAAGTTATCTCTATATTTCCCATCAAAATTTGCTGCATATTTCCATCTCTTTCTAATTTCCATTTCTTCTATTTCCATCTTCCAACTGCAAATCAAGCTTAGATTAGTAAAACCACCCTCTCTGAGATTGGTCCGAGACATTTCTTCTCCAACCTTTAATGTTGGCGTCTAGTGCATTTATTTTAATCTTCCTATGCATTCATGACCAACAATTTTTGCACCCATGGGACAGATCTTTATCTCAAAAAACCCTAGTTGGGTTTTGTTCGCCTTCTCTTGTTGCATTTGGTGCTCAACCTCTCCTGGATAGAAGTCTCTGTCGGTCGTCCGTTGAAATCTTGTTGAGTTTTTGAATTGCCACAAAGAGGTGAACACTCTGGTTGGTTTCCCCATCCCACATCATCCCATTCCACAAACATCCCAGTATTGTTGCTAGTTTTCCATCTTCTCACACATCCACTAGTCCCAATGGCCAATCCTCACCAGTTTAGCATGGAATGGTTCAGAGCCTTGAATTTGAGCTCAAACCATCCTGCTACTTTGAAACCTTGCCAACTATGTGGTCTGTAAAGCATTGAACATTTCTGTATAGCTTCTTTGGCCCATTCTGTTAGATGAGATGATGGTGTTTTGTACTATCCTTGAGAGAAAATTGCTATACTAGTACGATCTCTCAACAGGCACTATTGCTCTGGATCAACTAGAGAACTTGTTAAGAATTTTCATGAAAAGTATCCATTTTCTTTATTGCATAATTAACACAATAAGGCACCAGAGAATAGAGATTTCATGTTCGATTTCCAAGTCAGAGTCCAGGTCTTCGCCCTACCCCAGCAAGCTACCTTCTACTATCTGAGCGTTCAACAAGACATTGGCTTCATCAGCCCAATGTGATGACCTTCCAAATATTCAACAAGCAAAAAGGAGAGAACTTGATTGCAACGTAGGCTTCCTCCAAGGTAGCAATCCCATTTTCTATTCCAACATTTATTCCTATTCATTTTCAATCCATGTCTTCTATGTATCCTCCATCATGGATCCAATGCACCTAGATTGCACCCATCCAGTTCCTCTCCCTCTTCAAAACCCATCTCACCCAATTCCCATTCCCCTCCACTTCATTCCAATTCCCCCACTTTGCCCTTAAACCTCCCACCAATCCTCCTTATCCACTCTTGCAGAGGTAATCCCAATCTCATAGAGCAATGGGCATAGATCCCTTGAAGAAGCAAGTGAAATTTCCCCAGAGATTTCCCTCCATACTGGACAAGCGCTCACAAGCAAAGCACGAGAACATTTGCATGAGATGCACCTGAAAGAACATTTGGTGTTCACATTATGATCCCATGGTGAGATACTTGATGGTTCATTTGATTTTCACCTTGCCCTGTTCTTCGAGGCAAGTCCATGTCTCCGGTGGTCTAGCTAATGGTTCCATCGCAGTTTCAGCTCACAGACGAGAGCAGATCCACAGCCATCCAATTGAACAGTACACTCCCCATCCTATCCATTCGTCCTCCCCAGACAAGTCACCAAGTGCCGAACAAGAAATAAGTACCATATGCCAAGGTGATAACCACTCCAAATATGATCCCCTGAAAATCTCCATGCATAACATGTTGATTAGATCCCAGTTTCTTTTGTCATTCTCCCGACTAGTTTTTCAAGATATTTGAGAAGATATGAGTAGCCCTACCCATTTTCTCACTTAACCCCTCAATCATAGATAGCCACCCCATTCCACGAGTTGATCTCATAACCCAATTGATTCCCCACAACATCAAGCATCTTGGTATGATCCAAGTCCGGTCTTCAGATGGTACTCCTGAATAGTAGGTATCAGATGTCCTTTTTCTATCCCATTCATTCGGATAGTTTGGTTGATCTGACCTTTTCATGTCTATTTCCAGTTGGAGGTTATCTTTCACGATTATTCCCTGAATCCCTTTAGGAGGAATCATCATTGAACCTTCCCTTTTATTGGTTGATGCGAGACATGACTACACATGCTACCAGTTGAGGTCCGATCGTGGATGAGTTTTGTGAGCTCTTGAGACGTTTTCTTGCTGTTTCATGCTCGGATCGGTTTTTTCTTCCCAGTCTCGACCTCCGATGTCAGCTCACCACTCAATTATGAAGTTGTATTTGATGGGCAAGATCAAATAAAGATATTTTCTTTCTCCCGTTCGACTATTCACCTCTCACTGATTGTCTCATGCCACGTACCATTTGCCTAGGCTTGAGGCGTTAGGAATTGACATTATATTTGGTTTCGTTGATTGTAACCAAGTACCATGTGTCCACCATTATCTCGATACGAATCAAGTTTGGGCCTTGGTCTTTCCCCTATCGCCATTTCCGCTAATAACATATTCTTCTAGCATCTCGCAATTTTCTCCCATTGGGTGTGCCGCTGATGGTGTCAACCTGTGTCCAAGATCTGCGTCTTCGGTGATGAAAATTGTTTTTTGTTCGAGCCCACTATCAGGAAGAACTTTGAGCAAGGAAAAGATGGTCTTCATTTTCTTTCAGGTCTTATCCTCTAGAAGTTTGTTTGATCATGTCGGTCCACATCGGATTGGTCAGGAGTATTGGAGCTGCTTGGCCCACAGGTCATTAGTTGGGACTATTCTACTATGATTGCAGATTGGCAACTGTCAATTTTGTTTGTGGCTGACTTGGATTTGGGATTGCAAATTTTATTTGGTTGGGAAGTTCCTTCCACCGAATTTGGACTCTCTGAGGCCACTTTGATTTGAGCCAGATTATATCCTACTCATTGGTCTACTTTCATCATGGAGACATCGACTGTGTATTTTATTGCGTCTCGATCCTCCCCTTCCTCGCATTGTCGATCTTCTTTGTTCTCATTTTCATGTGGTTTCTCGATTATTGGTTAGTGAACAGAAACATTCAAGTGGCACTTTTTCCTCCTTTCGTTGTCGCAATTCGCCATGACATTGTTCAATTTTGCTTTTTTTTTCGGTGTTGAATCTTTTCTGATCACTTTCTTCAGTCTTTGTGTGTTTGTTTTTTCCTTAGTCTTTGGCTTTTTTTTGGTTTGTTGTTTTCATTGCTTCCTCCCCCGATCTTTTATTTTTTGTTCTTCTTTGCCGTTTCTGTTTTGACATTGCCGAATTGGTTACATACCTCTTCCATATTTTTTTTCTGATTATCCCCTCGTTGGTGCATTGTTCCTTGTCTTTCCTGCATTTTTTTGTGTTTTGTCTTTTATTTTTTTCTCTTCTTTTCTCCTTATTTTCTTGGTGAGTGGTGACCACATTTCACCTTCATTTGTTGTTTCCATCGTCTTTGCACTCCTCGGGATTTGTTTCTTCTTTATCGTGCCTCTTGCATTGGACCCTTTTTTCCATCCTTCTTCTCCCGTTTACCCTCTCGTTTTTCTCCCGGTTTTTCTTTTTCTTTGTGTCATCCTGCTCCGAAGTTTTTCTGACACTTCGTAGCCTTTTGTTTTCCTTCTTTCCACTTTTTCTTTTTTCATTCTTATTTTCCCTTTCTTGCACCTTCAAGTTGACTTTTTGTCTTTTTCGTTTCTTGCCATTTTTGTGTCCTTTCCTTTTTTCTCTTTCTCCTTTCTTCTCTTTTCCTATCTCCTCTTGGCCTCTTGCCTTTTTTTCCTCCTCTCCATCTTTCCCAACTTCTTTTTCCTGGGTCGTTCACCTCCCCTTTTATTTGTTATGCTTCACATCCGTTTGGCAATTCCTTCTCTTTCTTCAATTGATGTGAATTTCCTGGTTCTTCATTTTACAACTTCTTGCCTTGAATTTCATCCTTTTTCTGTTCCTTTCTGCACCACTTAGTGTGTTTGTCCATGTGCCAAGCCAGTGCAGTTTGTGCTCTGGAGGCCATTTCCATTTCATCACAAATTCTTCTCAGATTGGATGGTAGCCCACTTCCTTTTGAATTTCATAAGCCTACACTCTGAGTATGGGTCCATACCTTGTCATTATTTTGCTTTTGTAAAAAAAAAAGATTTGTTGAATTTCCTCTATCAACTTCGGCTCTTTTTGCATGCGAGCCCACAGGTACGTTTATTTCTTTCTTTTTCTCTCTTCCTTCCCAAAAATAGTGGCTTTTGTTAATTTCTTCCTTCCCCTCCCTTTCTTTCATTCCCTTCTTCACTCATTTCTTCTTCTCTGCAATTAAGCCACTACTGTTGTTTCTTTTCCCCCTCTGACATTCCCATTTCTTTATTTCCCTTTTCTTCCAATCCTTGTTTTCTTTTCAGCATTTATCAGCAGTTCATACCGCATTTTCACCATCTCATTTACCTTCATTTTCATTATCCGCTTTTCCATCCCTACAGCTGATAACACAGTAGCTCCCTCTTTAGTTGTTGTATCTCTACTGCTTTCATTCCTTCCATTCCCACCATTCCATCCTTTACAATTTCCATTCCATAGTCCTCACTCCCTCATTCCGTTCATTTTTGTTTTGCAACCCCGATGCTTTCATCACTGTCATGGAGTTCCTTTTCGACTGTGAGCTAAGCCAAATACATTTATTTGAGTTTTCAAGAGTTGTTGCAATCATAGAGATGTTTCCTATCAGTCAACACTTACTTTCCTGCTTCTCATGTTTTCTTGACTCTTTTGCCCAATGGATTTAGGCCTGGGATTCGGGCATACAGTAGAAATGTATACCCCACGATCTACCAAGAATGTTGGCATTTATGCCACATTGTTTTGATTCATGATTATTCATGCATTAATTGTTAAAGTTCTCATTCCTCTATGTTTCTCTCAGTTTTGATCCCAAAAAAGCTAAGTCAAACATCCGATATCCGACCAAAAAACATAAGCACGTTCAAATCCGATATCCGACATCCGTACGTCTTTTGAGAGAGAAAGCAAAGTCAAAATGTCGATATCACGACGTGTTCCAAAATCATGGTCAAATGGTCAACGAGGAAGAATTGTAAAATCTGACATGTCGCATTTCAACTTGCATGGACATGGAGAGAATGTTAGAAATTGTCAAAATCACACATAATTGACAAACAATGACTATGAACCGTTCACATTTCACGAAAAAACAACAAGGGCCAATGTAAAATCACGATATCCACATGTCGCATTATCACTCAAGTTGAAAAACATAAGGCATGAAACTCACGATTTCGGACACTTTTGAAGATGAGACAAGCAAGAGCAAGACCCCATTCCCCCCCGAAAGAGAAGCAAGGAAACGTCACGATTTCACGACATATTATGGAGAAAAGCTAAATAAAAAAATGAAAAAACATTTCTGACATGTGACTTGAGGAGTAAAAAAGAAAAACATCACAACATGTTGAGAAAGAAGTCCACAAAGGAGAATGTCACAAGACGATCAAGAAAAGAAGAGAGAAAGATGTACAAAATCACGACTTGTCACCGGTTGAAAAGCAAGGACAATATGAGGAAAGAACGTCACGATTTCAGACGTCATAGTTTCGGAGAACAAGGAGAGAAGGAGCAAATAGTAAGGAAGAGAAGACTGGGGAAAAAGAGAACAAAGACCGAATACCAGAAGAAGACGAAAGAAATACGTCACATTTCAGACATGTCACATTCAAACCGATGAATGCAATTTCAAGGATTAAAACACTCAAATTGAATGTTTGCTTTCCAATGCTCAAGGTAGAAACTGCTCACTAGACCCAATGAACCTCCATTATTCAAAGCTCGTTCATGATTTCTAACTTCTAGCATGCTCAGGATGACCATTTAATGAACACCTTCCATGTTTCATTTAATTTTGGTTTCTCGAGGCTGTTTAGATCATTTCCTTTTGTTCACATTTGTAGATCGAGGAGTCGTTTATGTTTTAATGCTAAAAGAGAAGACTTATAAATATCAATGTAGATCCAAGAAAGAGCATCGAGAGAGAAATGTTGCTGAAAACATTCAAGTCATTGCATGAATGAAAGATATTTGGCCTCCTTTTCAAGCATTTTTGTATTTCCTTCATCTAAGCATTATCATTTAGATTCTAACGTAATTTGAATGATCGAGTTTAAATATTGCTAGTGAGAAGTGAGTTCTAGAATGATCCTGAATTTCTACACAAGTCGTAATAATTACTTGTTTCTTTATATTTGTTATGCCTTAAAGTTATCTTCTAATCTTTGATCAACAAATTTGGCCTTGGCCATATTTCCATCTCTTTTCTAATTTCTCATTTCTTTTGCATATTTCAATTCCTTTCCTGCAAATAGTCAATCAAGCTAGATTTAGTAAGGAACCAACCTCCGAGATTGGTCGGAGACATTTTTTCTCCCAACTTCAATGTTGGCGGGTCAGGTGCATTATTTTAAAATCCTTTCCTATGGCATATTTGTGACCAATAGGACCCTATCCGAGGTCTTGTAATCCTTTGTTGTGGTAGGTTTGTGTTACAATCCCTACGTAAGGGATTGCCTTGTGCAATAACCTAGTTGGGCTTGTTGTTGATAATCATTGGGTGTTGTGCATGTTTGAGGATGTTTGGCCCCTATCGTGAGGGAGGACTGTAGAAATGGCTACACTTCCTTTAGTTGGTCATCTTCTGAAGTTTCACGTAGCCTTCTATGATGTCCTCTTTAAAAGTTGTAGGCTATCTTCTATTTGATTGGCTTTAAATTTTAGAAAGGTAATTTAGTTTATTTAATTAATTAAGGGTTGGGATTAATTGTATGAAATAAATATGTTTTGATTTATTTAAATAATTGGGATATGGAGATAATTATGTTAAATAAATATAGTTGATTTATATAAATAAATTAAAGATATTATGCCCTGATTTATTAAATAAGATGAAAGGTTTATTTTATAGATTGAAGGTTATGGGACTTTGGTTTATAAAGTAAAAGGAAATGATTTATTTTAAAATTGAAGTAATAAATATTTAATTTAGTAAATGAATGAAAGGTTTATTTTATAGATTGAAGGTTATGGGACTTTGGTTTTTTTTTTGGGTATTGATAAATATGGGGGTTGAAGGGCCCTAACCCTTTACACAAAGCTCAAAATATGTATAAGAAAAAAACAAGAGAAGATCATACAAATGCAAGATAGCCCTATCTTAGTAAAACAAATAAACCTGGGCTAAACCTATTGATGGAGAAGCTGAAATAATATTCCTCCCGCTATCCTTCTATTTAACATGGCTGATGCAGTGCTCAATGCTTTACATATTTGATAAAGAAACTTCTGACAATAATGTAATTTAATGTGCTTCTACTTTGCTCCGCCCTATTTATCTACTGGCTTAATTATTAGTACTTATAATCTCTTCCAACTCCATGGGGTCATATGACCAGACCTTGAAATTCTCATATTTAACTGCCATATTCACCATTTTATCGGTAGCTTTGTTTCCCTCTCTATAAATATGTTTAACTTGAATTTCTTCTAGGTTTTGCAAGATATTCCTCGCATCTGTAATTATTTGGAAAGTTCTAGAATTATTTAACTCCATTTTTTGAAGGGAATTTATAATATTCTTGGAATCCTCCTCAAGAACAATTCTCCTAAAACCCAAATTCATTGCAATTCGAAGGCCTGTAAGCATTTCCCTTGCTTCAGCTTGGTGGTTTGTGGTAATTCCTAGATCCTCAGCATATGCAACCACTACCAAATTTGGTTTATAAAATGAAAGAAAATGATTTATTTTTAAATAAAAGTAGTGAAGCTTTAATTTAGTAAATGAATGAAAGGATTATTTTATAGATTGAAGGTTATGGGACTTTGGTTTATAAAGTAAAGGAAATTATATATTTATTTTTAAATTGAAGTAGTGAAGCTTTAATTTAGTAAATGAATGAAAAGATTATTTTATAGATTGAAGGTTATGGGACTTTGGTTTATAAAATGAAAGAAAATGATTTATTTTTAAATTGAAGTAGTGAAACTTTAATTTAGTAAATGAATTTAAAAATTGTTTCAATAGATTAAAGTTATATGACTCTAATCTATTGATCAAAGATAATATTTGATTAAGTAAAAACAGTGATCTAAGTTGTACATGTTGAATAACTCTGTAAGGGTATTTGAGAGGGAAAAATAAAAGTAATGATTCTTTTATGATATCAACTATGCATTAGATGGTTAGAGACTTGATTAAATTTGTATAGTTGCAATTTGGCAAAGTAAATTTTAGATGCATTTAGAGGTATGCCTATCCTAAACCATGAGTTCCCTAATCCCCTACTATCCTCAAATGATCGATGGAAGAACAAGAGGATCAAATATGCATATGGGAATATGTATTGACCCAAAAATCAAGAAATGAGAAACACACAAAAAGAGAGATTTTTTTTTGGACTAAGGAGAGGGATTCATAAACCCCTAACCAACCTTAGATCGACTTAATGTTTACCAACCCCTAAGTTTCTCAAGAACTATACCACACAATATTCCCCTCATGCAAGTCCCTTCTGTGTAGGTATATCTCATGTTATGCACATAAGTCCATCTATCTCATCAACCTTTATGAGCTAGACTTACCACCCTCAATCATTAGAAGGTGTACACGCATCTCCATATTCCACACAAGCCATTATGTGTGGGTATGCTACGTGTACTATGAGTTAAGCTATCAATATTGTCCTCTGACAAGATATCTTGACTCTGGTATTATCTTCTAAAACTAGTTACCAATCTCCCTAAGGGGGTCTCAAGCCCATAGGTCACCCTCTAAGTTCATCTAGAACTTACTATTGTTTTTATAATAATTATTTAAAGAAGAATACAAAAGATAAATCTAGATACTAAATCCAACAAAATATAATTCATTATAAAGCAAAGGAAAACTAAAACATGAAGCAATAATTGAAGGATGAAGAAGCAATATAAAGTATCTAAATACAATGTCATTCAATTAATAGAATATAGAGGTACCTCAACCATATGGTTCATTTATTACATAAGTATGTATGGTAAACTCCATACTTTCAAACAATACATTACATCAATTTCATTAAGGAAATCTCCCCACAAATCTAATCTATTTGCATAAATAAGCAAGATGTAAGGTAGAGAGCAAACTTGTGCATCGGTCCATCTCATGAATTTGGTCCTCCCACTCTTCCATTGATCAAGTGAGGATAGTAGGGGATCATGACACTCATAGTTCAGGATAGACATGCTTCTAAAATGCATTTGTTCATTTCATTGCCAAATTGCAACTATACAAATAACCCAAGCAATTCAACTTTCTAATGCATAGTTGACATCATAGAAAACTACTCTTTCTATTTCCCCTCTCATCTCCTCATGAGAGCTATTCAACCATGCATCAAGACCACATGCTCTACTCATAATAAATGGTTTAACCCTTATTCAACAATCAAAGTCCCATACCCTTAATTTCTAAATAACCGTAGGTTCACATTCATCATCCAATTAAAGCCAACTACTTTAATATTCAAATAAAACTTTTTCTCCATTTCATAAATTAAAGTCCCAAATCCTTAATTTACAAAATAACCATATTCACATTCATTGTCCAATTAAAGCCAACTACTTTAATCTTCAAATAAACATTTTTCTTCATTTCATAAATTAAAGTCCCATACCCTAAATTTACAAAACAACCATATTCACATTCAATATTCAATTAAAGCTAACTACTTTAATCTTCAAATAAATGTTTTTCTTCATTTCATAAATTAAAGTCCCATACCCTTAATTTACAAAACAAACCATATTTCACATTCATTTTTCAATTAAAGCCAACTACTTTAATCTTCAAAAAAACCTTTTTCTTCATTTCATAAATTAAAGTCCCATACCCTAAATTTACAAAACAAACCATATTCACATTCATTATCCAATTAAAGCCAACTACTTTAATCTTCAAATAAACCTTTTTCTTCATTTCATAAATTAAAGTCCCATACCCTTAATTTACAAAACAAACCATATTCACATTCATTATCCAATTAAAACCAACTACTTTAATCTTAAAATAAACCTTTTTCTTCATTTCATAAATTAAAGTCCCATACCCTTAATTTACAAAACAAACCATATTCACATTCATTATCCAATTAAAGCCAACTACTTTAATCTTCAAATAAACCTTTTTCTTCATTTCATAAATTAAAGTCCCATACCCTTAATTTACAAAACAAACCATATTCACATTCATTATCCTAAAATTTACCATTTTAGATAATGAAATAACATTAAAGATTCTTTCCTTTCATTACCCTAAAATCTACCATTTTTCGATAATGAAATAACATTAAAGATTTTTTCTTTTAATTACCCTAAAATATACCATTTTGGATAATGAAATATCATTAAAGATTATTTCTTTTCATTACCCTAAAATCTACCATTTTAGATAATGAAATATCATTAAAGATTCTTTCCTTTCATTACCCTAAAATCTACCATTTTAGATAATGAAATATCATTAAAGATTCTTTCCTTTCATTACTCTAAAATCTACCATTTTAGATAATGAAATATCATTAAATATTCTTTCCTTTCATTACCCTAAAATCTACCATTTTGGATAATGAAATATCATTAAATATTCTTTCCTTTCATTACCCTAAAATCTACCAATTTGGATAATGAAATAACATTAAAGATTCTTTCCTTTCATTACCCTAAAATATACCATCTTAGATAATGAAATAAAATTAAAGTTTATTTCCTTTAATTACCTTAAAATCTACCATTTTAAATAATGAAATAACATTAAAGATTATTTCCTTTCATTACCCTAAAATCTATCATTTTAGATAATGAAATAACATTAAAGATTCTTTCCTTTCATTACCCTAAAATCTACTATTTTAGATAATGAAATAACATTAAAGATTCTTTCCTTTCATTATCCTAAAATATACCATTTTAAATAATGAAATTGCATTAAAGATTTGGTCCAACCAACCATACTCTATGCTCTCTCCTATGTAGTGATTAACCAACGACCAGCTCTAGCAAAGGGAGAACAGATTGATATGGAGTGGTTTACGACATAGATTATGATAAGAGGTGACTGAGATGACTTATATCCCACAGTGAACCAGAGTATAGGTGGAGTGTTTAGGGTCTCCATAGTGTCAAAATATAGTTGTGACATGGTCAGTTCATTCCAACATCGACGTAGCCCATGACACTATGCTTTATGCCCAAAGGCAGCTACCAAGCAGGTTTAAAACCTACTATGAAATCCCTACATGACTATTGATATAAAAGAAGGGTTGTCTCTGATGATCAAGCATATGGCTTACCTTGAGGTAGATCTACTCTAAATGTTGACTATGTTACTAGTAACATATTGTAATTTAGAGCAACAATCACAGTGATAGACAAAGTGTGGTACAACCAACCAACTAGACAAAAGTTGCTACTATATTCAGATGACTAGAAAAAGGGTGCTAAGGCTTGGTTGAGGAGATTAACCATGGTCATGAAATCAAAATGGTTCTATAAGTGATCAATAGGAGGATGGTCAAAGAACCCCCTCACTAGTCTTAACTTTACACTCCTAAGAAAGTGGGTTTACCATAGCTTAAAGGAGTTGATATAAATAGGCAAGAACCCATAGCCTGAAAATAGTCTAAACTAGTGAATGAAAATATTAAACATATATAGAGTCTCATGAGTCCAACCTAGTATTACTCATAACTAGCTATTTATCTAGGTTGCACTCAAAATCCCATCACCTACTTCCTCTTCTTCTCATTGGGCTTCTCCCTTAGCTTCATGGTGCTTTGTCATGCTTCGTCATGCTTTGTCTCTCTATATTTTTACCTAGCACACACTTCCATTTTCTCCATTTGCATCCTCATGCTAGAACACCTCTCACATCATTCTCCTTGGCTTTCATCCACTACCTACTTGCCATAACTTCCCATCTACATCCATCAGATGGTAGGGGAGAATATTCCTTCTTTCCCCTTCCCAAGATGCTTGCCATAAAGAAGCCATCCCTTCATGTCAGAGGGAGCCTCGCATAGCTAGTCCAATTAGATTTTCTGCAAGGCGATCTATCCGATTCTCTAGAGGGTGGTCTTATCATATTTAAAACCAACATTGGTTGGTCATTTTGATTAAGTGAATTCCCCATCATTTCAACAGTCAAAGTCTATTCTCTATAAGTTCAATGAAATGTGTTTATCATGACAAATAGAGTAGTCATTTGCTTATAATGGGGTTCTTTTATTTCTTAATATAAAACAACCGTTTCTTTTTTCTTTTAAAAAGGTTTTCTTTATCAATATGAAATAAATCACATATTTATTCAAAATGAAAACTCTTTATCACTAAAAGATAAATCAATCATTTATTTAAAATGGGATGTCCTTAACATTCTAAAATAAATCAATAATTTATTTAAAATGAGATCTCTTTACTATTTAAATAAATTAACTATTTATTTAAAATGAGATTTCCTTGTTATTCTAAATAAATCAATTATTTATTCAAAATGATATCTTTTCACTATTTAAATAAATCAACCATTTATTTAAAATTATATATCTTTATTATTCAAATAAATCAATAATTTTAAGGGCATCAAAATTATTTCTCTTTGTGATAAATTAAAATGATATCTCTTTATGATAGCTTCTTTTTGTTGTTCAAGGGTATATTCTGTGTTGCCCTTAGTTTCTTCATGTCTATTTT
The DNA here is from genome assembly GCA_028583015.1 of Wollemia nobilis. Lineage (NCBI taxonomy): Eukaryota > Viridiplantae > Streptophyta > Pinopsida > Araucariales > Araucariaceae > Wollemia > Wollemia nobilis. The sequence goes on from JAQPPZ010002149.1 coordinate 13,127,113, forward strand.
TAAGGGCATCCTTGTGTTTAGTTTTGTGGGAGTTCATATTTTTAAATTTTTAAATTTTAATCAAATCTTTTAACTTATAAAAAAAAATCAATAATTTATTTAAAATGATATCTCTTTACTATTCTATTTACCAGGGCATACAAGGAGTTATGAAGACAACCTATTCATTCATAGCTCACAAATTATTAAGGCAAATAGTGTTGAAGTAAAAGACAATCATGCATGTGCAACAAACAAAGAGGGAGTCTTTCCATCAATCTAGTCACCTATCTCAGCCTCTAGAACTTATGATAGCTACTAGGCTATCAATATGGGGCTCAAGGTGGCTAGCTATTAATGATTATCCCTTAACCGAATGCATGCCTATATGAAGGTATCCATCCTTGTTACCTCCGAGTTACCTTGTCATCACTTTCCCAACCTCAAGTACCCTCATCTTTGATGGATGACTCAACTTCTTCCACTTATGAGTGGACCTGATCCTACACATTGGTAATTTTGTTAGCAGTATCATGCTCTTCAATATCTATTAATATCACATAGTTGCTTAATTGCACAAAATCAAGTATTAAAGCATCATTAGATAATACATTATTTTTCATATCAAAAAGGTCCATCTAGGAGGGTCATGACATCCTCCCCCACTAGGACTAAACATTGTCCTGGGTGTTTCTCAGTTTTACACAAGCATACACAATCAAAAGAAAATTATTACAAATTTTAGAGATCATAAAAAAAAAAAAAAAAATTTTTTTGCATATCCACCACTTTCTCCCAAGTGGCATTCCTTTCTGAGAAATGGTCCCACTGGACCTTACATTGCTCAAGGGTCCGATTCCACATAGTCTTAGAGCAAAATTCAAGAATTCTTACTAGCATTACTTCAATTGCCTCTAGAATTTCCATCTGCAAATTAGAAACATCCCACACATGTTCGGGGTCAACAATATATTTTCTAAGCAAGGATATGTGGAAAGTGTCATGGATTTTTGATATATTGGGAGGTAAAGTGAGTTGGTATGCAACTGGACTAATATTTTCAGTGATCTCAAAGGGTCCTACAAACCATGGATCCATTTTTATGGACTTGATCATACTTTTCATTGGTTTGACCCTTAGGAACACTTTATCTCCCATTGAGTACTCTCTTGGAGTTCTCTTTAAATCAACATAACTCTTTTACCTATCAGTAGCTTCCTTGAGTCTTTGCCTGATTACCTTTACTTGCTCTTCCATTTCTTTGACCATTTTTGGTCCAATCACAATTCTATCCTCTGGGTTATCCCATGACAATGGTGTTCTACACTTTCACCCATACAAGGCATCGAAAGGTGCCATTCCAAGAGATGAGTGATACCCATTATTGTAGGTGAACTCTACCAACGATAGGTAGTCTTTCCTATGAGACTTGTGATCCATACAATACATGCGGAGCATATCTTCTAGTACTTGGTTTACCCACTCTATTTGTCTATCTATTTTAGGGTGGTATGCCAAACTCATGTTCAACTTCATGCCTATTGCCTGATGAAGGGCTTTCCAAAATTCAAAAGTGAACTTGGAATCCCTATATGAGATGATTATCTCAAGAAATCCATGCAATCAAAACACTTCCTTGGAAAATCTATTAGCCACCACCTGAGCATCGTCCTTGGTGCTCCCAGGTATAAAATGCACAACCTTAGTCAATTTGTCGACTACTACTAGAATTGCATCGTGTTGGTACCTAATTTTTAGGTAAACCTACTATGAAATCCATTGATATGACCTACCATTTCTGTGTAGGTATACTATGTGGATACAACTATTCTATGGGATGCTTGTGCAATGTCTTAACCTTCTGATATTCAAGGTATAGAGCAACAAAATTGGTAATATCCTTCTTCATTCCTACCTAGAAGAAGGTTCTTTTCATATTTTCCCTCATATTTACCCCTCTGGGGTGAGTTGTATAAGGAGATCTATGGGCTTCTTGCATTATTAGCTTTCTTGAATCCCCTGATTTTGGTATGATGATTCTACCTTTGTAGCACAAAAGGTTATCTATCACCCCAAAATCCTTATTACTCTCAGGATCTCTATCTATTCTAGCTCGAATTTCTTAGCAATATTCATCTTGATATTGCTCTTGCCTCACTTGGTCCATGAGCTTTATGTGACTCTTGGTTATGGCTGCTATGTGTCTCCTTCTACTCAAGGCATCTACAACCTTATTCTATTTTCCCTTTATGTACTCAATTTCAAAGTCATACTCAATGAGAAACTTGATCCACCTTCTCTATCTCACATTGAGTATTGGTTGGATAAATATGTACCTTAGACTTTGATGATTCAATTTTAACTTGAAAGGTTTTCCTACCAGGTAATGGCACCAGACCTTTAGAGTGTGCACCACAATGCTAGCTCTAAATCATGAGTAGCATAATTTACTTCATGCTTTTTAAGTTTCCTTGAAGTATAAGCTACTACTAACTCTTCTTGCATGAGTACTCCTCCTAACCCTTCCAACGATGCATCAAAGCATACTAAAAAATCTCCTTAAGGATCTAGAATCTTCAATATTGGTGCGGTAGTGAGTTTCTACTTCAACAAAGAAAAATCATTCTCACATTTTTTCATCCATTTGAACTCCTTCCCTTTCTTCTGAAGGTTAGTTATTATCGAGGTAATCTTTGAGAAATCCTTTATATAACATCTATAATATCCCGTTAACCCCATGAAGCTTCTTAATTTGATAATATTAGTAGGGGATGGCGAATTTAATATGGCTTCAATTTTCTTCAGATCCACAACAATCCCTTCTGCTGATATGATATGCCCTAAATAACAAACCTCTAAAACATAGAAATCACTCTTGGCTAGATTTCCGTAGAGTTGATTTTCCCTTAGTAATTCTAACACAATCTTGAGATGCTTATCATGCTCTTCCTTATTTTGAGAGTATATTAGGATATCATCTAGAAATACAAGGATAAACTGGTCCAAGTGCCTTCTAAACACACTATTCATTAAATTCATGAAGGTAACTAGGGCATTAGTCAATCCAAAAGGTAGGACTGTGAACTCATAATACCCATACCTAGTCTTAAATGCCATCTTGTGAGTATCCTCACATATTCTTAATTGGTGATACCCTGACCTTAAATCTATCTAAGTAAACATCATGGCATCTCTCAATTGATCGAATAAATCTTCAATTCTAGGTAGGAGATACCAGTTCTTTATTGTAGCTTTATTCAACATCCTGTAATCAATACACAATCTCAAAGAGTCATATTTCATTTTCAAAAATAAAATAGGTGCACCCCAAGGTGACACACTTGGTTTTATCAACCCTTTCTCTAATAACCCTTGCAATTGTACCTTTAATTCTTGCATCTCAATGGGTGACATCCTGTATGGAGATCTGTGAATTGGTTCCACTCCTAGCATAAGATCAATAGTGAAATCAAATTCCCACACAAGAGGGAGCCTAGGTAAATCCTTAGGGAATACATCCTTGAATTCCTATAAAATTGGATGCATTTGCAACACTTCCATATTTAGATCTTCTCCAACTTCATTTAGCTTGATTGTATAGGCTATCCCTCCTTTAGAGTATTCAATCCATCTATCCTGGAAATTGATTACGGATTTATGGGCCAGTAACCAATCCATCCCTAGGATCACATTGAAGGCATGAAGTGGAGCTACATATAAGCAACCTTCCATGGTTCCATTAGCTAAAGTAATTTCCATCATCAGGAAATACTAGTTTATAGAGTAGGTCTATCTAGAACCATACTCAACCTTCCACCCATGAGCCAAATACCCTGGCATTTTTGGTATATATTTTTCTAACTTACAAGAAATAAATCTATTAGTGGCTCCACTATCAATTAAGATATTTACTTGCTTATCAAAAATATTACCTTTTAAAATCATTGGGGTGGCTTTCCCCTTGAGCTTTTGACTCCCAGTTGTAGTGTAGATATGATGCATAGGTTCCTTTCCTTTAATGCTGGATGTACTTGGCCCTGGTCAGTATGGGCACTGGTTAGAAAAATGTGGTCCTCTACAATGGTAACACCCATCCTTGGGACCTTGTCACTTTTTTAGTTTTTTCTCCTCGCCCTAGATTGTTGGAACTAAAACTTGTGATTTTTGTTGTTGAGGCTTAGCATTATTAGGTTTGTTACCTTTCTTATAAAAGTTATTCTTGAAATTCTTCTAGCTTCCATTAGATTTCTTCTCTAGATTTTGAGGGTTCTTAGCCTTCCAATCTTGTTCAACCTCCCATTTTACAACCCCATTGCTATTCCTCTTCTTTAGTTCCTATCGATCTTGCTCAAACAAGGTTTCATATTTATAATGAAAATGTGACTCTGCTTTCTTGGCTAGGTCATATACCTTTTGCAATGACTTAGGCTCCTGCATCTCTACATCATGCTTTATCCTAGATTGCAATCCATGAGTAAACTTATGAACCTACATATTCTCATTATAAGTAGGTGCATACTTCAACAATTTCACCAACTTTTTGTAGTATATCTCTACTAAGTTGGTTCCTTGCCTTAAACTAGCAAACTCTTCAAATTTTAGGGCATATAAATGTTCTGTGAGGAACATATTTTTGAAGATGATTATAAATTCCTTCCATGGAATGTCTACTAGTTCAATATTAGTTTCATCATAATAAGTTTCCCACCAATCTAGGGCATCTCCTTCAAGGTAGATAGTAGCCCAAACAGTTCGGGTTCCTGAAGAATATCCCTTTATCATGAAGAAAACTTTTAGTTCCCTTAACCAAGCCTCAGATGCATCTCCCTCTCCTTCTCCATCGAACTTGGAGATACAAATATTCTTTAGATCTCTTATTGTTTCCTTCTCTAAGAGGGTTCTAGCTTGTATCTGCTCCATAGTCAACCCCTCAACTTGGTTAACTTTTGAATCTCTAGCTTGTGAATTTTGGTTTGCAATAGTTTTTAACACTTGCCTTAACTGATATTACAATGCGACAATTATGGTAGTGATATCTTCCATTCTCGTATTAGGAGTTTGTGGACCCTCATTCTGGATCCCTTCTTCAACATTAATTTGTTGAGTTTATCTAGGTAGAGGTGCTTCTCTCCTGGTCTTTAGTGGCATCTTGATCTAGTTTCAACCAAGAAAATAATTAGATTACAACTTCATCTTAAACTGAATCACTAACTCAAACCATATTACAGAGTTCTTCTTAAAAAAATATTAGAAATCTAACTAGGATAATGTTCCAAGATTATGATGTATCATTAATACAAAAGCCCATACTGAGGTATCATAAAATTCATCTTCCCTTGGGATCAACTCCATTAGATTCTAAATAGCAGATACTCTAGGTCATACTACCTTTTAGATTAAACTTAAGCAAGCCTTCATTGAAGGCTTCTAAATCTCTTTTAGCACATAAGAAGCTCTATACCCTCACACCTAGAGCTCTAATACCAAATGTAATGACCCAAAAATAAAGAAACAAGAAACACATAGAAAGAGAAAGAATTTTTTTGACTAAGGAGAGGGACTCATAAACCCCTAACAAACCATAGATAGACTTAATGTTTAACAACCCGTAAGTTTCTCAATAACTATACCACACAATATTCCCCTCATGCAAGTCCCTTCTATGTAAGCATATCTCATGTTATGCACATAAGTCCATCCATCTCATCAATCTTGATGAGCTAGAATTACCACCTTCAATCATTAGAAGGTGTACATGCATCTCCATATTCCATACAAGCCATTATGCATGGGTATGTTACATGTACTATGAGTTAAGCTATCAATATTTTCCTATGACAAGCTATCTTAACTCTGGTACGATCTTCTAAACCTAGTTACCAATCTCCCTAAGGGGGTCTCAAGCCCTTAGGTCACCCTCTAAGTTCACCTAGAACTTACTATTGTTTTTATAACAATTATTTAAACAAGAATATAAAGAATAAATCTAGATACTAAATCTAACAAAATATAATTCATTATACAATCAAAGGATAACTAAAACATGAAGTAATAATTAAAGGATGAACAAGCAATAGAAAGGATATAAATACAATCACATTCAATCAATAGAATACAAAGGTACCTTAGCCATATTGTTCATTTATTACATAAGTATGTATGGTAAACTCCATACCTTCAAACAATACATTACATCAATTTCATCGAGGAAATCTCCCCATAAATCTAATCTATTTGCATAAATAAGCAAGATGTAAGGTAGAGAGCAAACTTGTGCATCGGTCCATATCATGACTTTGGTCCTCCCACTCTTCCATCAATCAAGTGAGGATAGTAGGGGATCAGGATACCCATAGTTCAGGATAGACATGCTTCTAAAATACATTTGTTTATTTCATTGCCAAATTGCAACTATACAAATAACCCAAGCAATTCAAATTTCTAATGCATAGTTGATATCATAGAAAACTACTCTTTCTATTTCCCCTCTCATATCCTCATGAGAGCTATTCAACCATGCATCAAGATCACATGCTCTTACTTGTAATAAATGGTCTAACCCTTATTTAACAATCAAAGTCCCATACCCTTAATTGCTAAATAACCTAGGTTCACATTCATCATCCAATTAAAGCCAACTACTTTAATCTTCAAATAAATCCTTTTCTTCATTTCATAAATTAAAGTCCCATACCCTTAATTTACAAAACAAACCATATTCACATTCATTATCCAATTAAATCCAACTACTTTAATCTTCAAATAAACCTTTTTCTTCATTTCATAAATTAAAGTCCCATACCCTTAATTTACAAAACAAACCATATTCACATTCATTATCCAATTAAAGCTAACTACTTTAATATTCAAAAAAACATTTTTCTTCATTTCATAGATTAAACTCCCATACCCTTAATTTATAAAATAACCATATTCACATTCATTTTCCAATTAAAAGCCAACTACTTTAATCTTCAAATAAACTTTTTTCTTCATTTCATAAATTAAAGTCCCATACCCTTAATTTACAAAACAAACCATATTCACATTCATTATCTAATTAAAGCCAACTACTTTAATCTTCAAATAAATATTTTTCTTCATTTCATAAATTAAAGTCCCATACCCTTAATTTACAAAACAAACCATATTCACATTCATTATCCTAAATTTTACCATTTTAGATAATAAAAAAACATTAAATATTCTTTCCTTTCATTACCCTAAAATCTACCATTTTAGATAATGAAATATCATTAAAGATTCTTTCCTTTCATTACCTTAAAATCTACCATTTGTTTTTAAATGTTGGTCGATCTTTCATTAAAAATCATTATTACATCAAGCAAGTGGATAAGCACACCACCAGTAGGGTCCCTAGTAAACTATTACATAGCATATCCACAAACATATGAGATGGAGAGATTTGAACTTGGGGCCTCTCCAACACAAGAGTTTCAACTACCCACTTCTCTCCAACTTCCCCACATGGGCAGATATAAAATCTACCATTTTAGATAATGAAATAACATTAAAGGTTCTTTCCTTTCATTACCCTAAAATCTACCATTTTAGATAATGAAATATCATTAATTTTTTTTTCCTTTCATTACCTTAAAATTTACCATTCTAGATAATGAAATAATATTAAAGATTATTTTCTTTCATTACCCTAAAATCTACCATTTTAGATAATAAAATATCATTAAAGATTCTTTCATTTCAATACCTTAAAATGTACCATTTTAGATAATGAAATAACATTAAAGATTTTTTCCTTTAATTACCCTAAAATCTACCATTTTAGATAATGAAATAACATTAAATATTCTTTCCTTTAATTACCCTAAAATATACCATCTTAGACAATGAAATAATATTAAAGATTCTTTCCTTTAATTACTCTAAAATATACCATTTTAGATAATGAAATAACATTAAATTATTTCCTTTAATTACCTTAAAATCTACCATTTTAGATAATGAAATAACATTAAATATTCTTTCCTTTCATTACCCTAAAATCTACCATTTTAGATAATGAAATATCATTAAATATTATTTCCTTTCATTACCTTAAAATCTACCATTTTAGATAATGAAATAACATTAAAGATTATTTCCTTACATTACCTTAAAATATACCATTTTAGATAATGAAATTGCATTAGAGGTTCAATCCAACCAACCATACTCTAGTCTCTCTCCTACGTAGTTGGCTCTAGCGAAGGGAGAACAGATTGAGATGGAGTGGTTTACGACATAGATGCTAATAAGGTATGACTGAGACAACTTTTGTCCAATAGTGAACTAGAGTATAGGTGGAGTTTTTAGGGTCTCCATAGTGTCAAACTATAGCTATGACGTGGTCGGTGCATTCCAATGTTGGCATAGCCCATGATGCTATGCTCTATGCCCAAAGACAGCTATCGAGCGGGGTTAAAACCTACTATGCAATCCCTACATGGTTGTTGATTTCAAATAAAGGTTATATCTAGTGATCAAGCATATGGATTACCTTAAGGAATACATACTCTAAGTGTTGTCTATGTTACCAGCAACATATTGTCATTTAGAGCAACAATCACGGTGATAGACAAAGTGTGGTACAACCAACCGACTAGACAAAAGCTACTACCATATTTAGTTGACCAAAAAAAGGGTGCTAAGGCTTGGTTGAGGAGGTTAACCATGGTCGTGAACTCAGAATGGTTCTATAAGTGATCAACAGGAGGATGGTCAAAGAACCCCCTCACTAGTCTTAACTTTACACTCCTAAGAAAGTGGGTTTACCATAGTTTATAGGAGCTGAAGTAAACAAGCGAGAAACCCCAACCTAAAAATAGCCTAAAACAGTGAATGAAAACATTAAACATATCTAGAGTCTCACGAGTCCCACTTGGTATTACTTATCACTGGCTAGCTATCTAGTTTGCACTTGAACTCCCATTGCCTACTTCCTCTTCTTCCCGTTGGGCTTATCCCTTAGCTTTGTGGTGCTTTGTCATGCTTTGTCATGCTTTGTATTTCTACCTTTTTACCTAACACACCCTTCCATTTTTCCCATCCGCATCCTCTTGCCAGCACACCTCTCTAGAGGGTAGTCTATCCGATTCTTTGGAGGGTAGTCTTATCATATTTAAAACCATCATTGGTTGGTCATTTTGAAAAAGTGAATTCCCCACCATTTCAACAGTCAAAGTCTATTCTCTATAAGTTCAATAAAATGTGTTTATCATGACAAATAGAGTGGTCATTTGATTATAATGGGGTTATTTTATTTCTTAATATAAAACAACCATTTCTTTTTTCTTTTAAAAAGGTTTTATTTATCAATCTAAAATAAATCACATATTTATTCAAAATGAAAACTCTTTATCACTAAAATAAAAATCAATCATTTATTTAAAATGGGATGTCCTTAACATTATAAAATAAATCACTAATTTATTTGAAATTAGATCTCTTTACTATTTAAATAAATTAACTATTTATTTAAAATGAGATTTCCTTATTATTCTAAATAAATCAATTATTTATTCAAAATGATATCTTTTCACTATTCAAATAAATCAATCATTTATTTAAAATGATATCTCTTTATTATTCAAATAAATCAATCATTTATTTAAAATGATATCTCTTTACTATTCTATTTACCAGGGCATACAAGGAGTTATGAAGACAACCTATTCATTCATAGCTCACAAATTATTAGGGAAAAGACAATCATTCATGTGCAAAAAACAAGGAGGGAGTCTTTCCATCAATCTAGTCACCTGTCTCAACATCTATAACTTATGATAGCTACTAGGCTATCAGTATGGGACTCAAGGTGTCTAGCTATTGATGATTATCACTTATCCAAATGCATACCTATATGAATGTATCCATCATTTTTACCTCTGAGTTGTCATGTCATCACTTCCCCAACCTTAAGTACCCTCATCTTCGGTGGATGACTCAACTTCTTCCACTTACGAGTGTACATGATCCTACACATTGTCAATTTTGTTAGCAATATCATGCTCTTCAATATTTATTAATATCGCTACTTAATTGCACAAAATCAAGTATTAAAGCATCATCAGATAATACATTGTTTTTCATATCAAAAAGGTCCATCTGGGAGGGTCATGACATAATAATGCACTAGTTTGTTCTCTACTTACCATTTATTTAATTGTCCTCAAATATACTAGATTTGTAGGGATCTATCCCTAAATTATCATGATGTACTATTTGTTATTTATAAGTATGGAGGTTTTACCATGTCTTGATGAATGTAATAATTGTGGAATGATGAATATTATACTTTTTAATTTATTTTTTGAATTATTTATATTTTGTATTATATTCTCTCTCAATCAATGTTATTCTCTTTTAGTGTTGCTTCTTTCCTAGTATCTCTTGTATGCTTTTAATGTTATATTCTTTGTTATATTTAGTATCTAGAATTATTATTGCTTTCTTCCAATTTGAGAAAAATAAGTATAAGATCTAGGGTGAACTTAGAGACTGACCTAAGGGATTGATACCCTTAGGAAGACGTAAGGGATTAAGACCCCCTTAAGGATAATGGTGACTAAGTTTGTGGGAAGATTACATCTAAGTTAAGATAGCTCATCGTGGAGATGATATGGATAGCTTAACTCACAATACTTATAGCATACCTACATAGACTAGCTTATGTATGGTATGGTTATGCGTGTATACCTTTGATTGATTGAAGATGATAAGTCTAGCTCATCAAGGATGATGAGATAGATAGGCTTATTTGTAGTATCACATGGTATGCCTACACAAATGGGACTTATGTGAGGGTATCTCATGAGATGTAGCTCTTCAAGAAAACTTAGGGGATCTAAAAAAATAGATAAAGCTTAGATTGGTTAGGGGTTTATGAATTCCTCACCTTAGTTTTAAAAAAATCTTTTCTTTTGTGTGTTTTCTATTTGCTTATTTTTAGATCATTACAATGGTTTAATTAACTTGTTAGAAATATAATGAAAGCAATGTAATATTTTGTTTTTATAATGGGAGTGGATCCCAATAGAAACCATACATATATTTTTAAAAACACCAATGCATGCATATTTTAAACTCCATTAAAATATAACAATTTACCCACATTTTAATAGCAATGCATATATATTTTAAAATCCATTAAAATATATAAATCTATCTCATGCAACAATGCATATATTTTAAACTTAAAAAATATATAAATCTACCCAGGTTTAACAACAATGCATGTATATTTTAAACTCCATTAAAATATATAAATCTACCTAAGGTTTTATCATGGAACCAAGCATATGTTTTAAACTTCAATAAAGAATATGAAAATTTTCCCAGGGTTTTAAGATCTATTTATCCAACATGGAAGAAGAAAAATGAGGTTGTATATTACCTGGTAATAATCTATGAAATTCCCCTTGTGCTCTTTTCATGTTTTCTTATTTCTCTTGTTCCAAATGGTTGCACTTGCCTTCCTCTACCTTCATTATCCTCTCGTAAGAATCAACCATATATGGGCTAGGAAACATGAAACCATAATTATTGGAAAACATCCTTTGAATTCCCCCTTACTATTCTTTTTTCCCTCCCCTCAAGGCATGCATTACCAACAAGAATCATAACCACTAAATTTAGGGTTTATTTTTTTGCATTTACACAGAACAAGAAAAACCTTCATTGCAAAATTAAAATTATTTCATCTTTCTGTCATGACCCACCCTTTTTTTTTTTAAATAAAGGGGTAAAAATTTATTGATAAAAATTTTGGATTACAGAGTACAACTGAGCTTCCAACCAGGACTCAAATAAACAACCAAACAGGCTAAAACCACTAGACTAGAATGACACCTAGAAAAGACAACAAGAAAAAACCACATTAAGTCTGTACATCCTTGTGGATCAACTCCCATAGGCATTGAGAGTCCCCAGATGGGAGACTCTCCCAATTATCGATACTCCAAGGATCTAGCAGCTCAAAAGCCCTTTTGGCTAGGTAATCAACAACCACATTTCATTGCCTTGGAATGTGCACAAAGGATATAAATTCAAACTCTTCACTCATTCTAAGAATCTGAATGGCTACAGAGGCCAACTTCTAATTAACTTCCTCCACCCTTTTACTATTTAAAATATTAACCATAATTTGAGAGTTAGACTCATAGATAATCCTATGCCAGCCAAGATAAAACCCCCTCCGAAAGGCCTCAAGAATTGCAAGAGCTTCCATAAAATTGTTGGAGTGAACACCTTTATAAATGGAAAAGAAAAAACTAACATCACCAGTAGAATATCTCCCAACACCACCAATGCCAGCATGTCCAGGATTACCCATGGACGATCCATCAGTATTAATTTTTAAAACTCCTCTAGGGGGTGGCCTCCACCTACCATCTCTCCTAACCTTCTTACTGAGCTGAGGAACCTTACTAGGGCTAGAAGAGTTCACACCATCCCCAAAGAGACCAAGGGATTGTTGTACCTTCTCCTCCCTAGAATCCAAAAGAGGGTCCACATCACATTTGCTATGGATGGTTTCCTAAACCATATACATGATCCTTTGCTAGATCTATTGAACAACCAAATAACTACCCTAAAATATGTGTTGATTTTGTTTGAGCCAAATTTTCTAGATGATGCAATAAGGGCCCAAATTCCAAGCCACCCTAAGGAAGGGGGCCTTGGCCGGAGGTCTACCTAGACTACTCCAAAACTCCACCAGGGACAGCACATGAAAACATGGATGGTTCCAGGCACTCCACCAATGGTGCCAAATGTCTCTGGCAAAGGAGCATTGGAAAAATAAATGAGAAGAGTCATCCTCATTCTTACTACAAAGGACACAAAAAGAGGGACCCTAAAATCCCCTCTTCCTCACATTATCCCAAGTGAGGTATTTATTATGAGCTACCAACCAAAGAAAGAAGTTACATTTTGGATAGGCAAATTTGTTCCACACATTTTTCCACCAAGTGACAGGAAGACTCCCATACTTTTGCTTATCAAGAACCTGATAACCATAGGCTACCGAGTAGGTTCCCTTAGGATTAGGGTTCCAATCCATAATATCTTTACCCCTCAATGAATAACAAGGCCTCCCCATAAGAATAAGAGCAAGCACCTCTCTGTCCTTGGCCAGTCCCCCCTGGGGCCATTCTTATGGATATTTCCACCTGTACATCTCCATATTTCCAAAAGACTAGATTTTTTTAAAGTCCTCCACACGAGACCAGCCTGCTTCCAAGAAAAAAATGCTTAGGGAACATAACCTAGGATATTGATTCAAGATAGGAGGGTGGCCATCCCAAGAATTCTCCCAAAAAAGAGCATTTGATCCTTGATTGCAAATCCAGAATAAACCCTACTTGATTAAATTAGCTCCTCTTTTCAGAGTGTCCCAGATAACTGAACCTTTCCCAACCAAGCTGACTCTAGGGATCTCAATCTCATAAATACCTCTCAAGTATTTATAAGATAATATTTTAGCCCAAATTTGATCTTGAGAGGTACACCATCTCAAATAAATTTTTGCAGCCAAATCCTACCCAAAAATAGTTGTATGTCGCAACCCAAGGCCTCCCTCTTGCATCGACCTACATATAGAATCCCACCTAACCAAACTCTATTTATATTTATCAAGTTTTCTAGACCATAAAAATTGTCTTGACAAAGCATCCATGTCCTTGATGAAGTGAGAGGGATCTATTTGTACAAAACATCTATAAATGGGTAAAGCTTGAACAAAATATTTTAAAAGCAACACTCTACCTGTAGTGGATAGCCATATGAAAGTCCAGTGATTCACCTTCCTTCTAAACTTATCAAGCATAGACTACCAAGAAGATCTAGGTAGAGGATGATATGAAATTGGAATACCAAGATAAATGAAGGGGGAAGTCCCAACCTGGAATCTTAGAATACGAGCAATCCTAGCTTGAATAAGAGGAGGGGTATTTAAGAAGAAAATAGAAGACTTGTCCTCATTAATAAACTATACAGAAGCACCAAGATATATGTCAAGATATTGTCTAATATTTCTAGCTTCCCTGATAGTGGCAACTCCCAACAAAGCAATATCATCAACAAATTGAAGGTGGTAAAGAGGTGGCAAACTACTATCCCACTTCCACCCTTGAATGAGACCCTGCATGACTTGAGACTTGAGCAATATTCCCAACCCTTCCGCCATAATGATAAACAAATAAGGAGATAAAGGATCTCCTTGCCTCAATCCCCTTGAGGCCTCAAATAGCTCTGATGGCTCATTATTAATAAGAACAAAGAATGAGGAAGAATAAACATAGCTCATCACCCATCTAATCCATTCCTCCTCAAATCCAAAAGCAGCAAGAAATTTATGAAGAAAGGACCATCTGACTCGATCATAGGCTTTGGCCATGTCCAAATTAATGAACATAGTTTTCTCCTTAGAAGTTTCCATCAAGTGAATAGCTTCTGTAGCAATAACAACCCCATCCAATATTTTTTGGCTAGCAACAAACCCTCCTTGCTCCTTAGAGATGATTTTGCTCAACCATATCTTCAGCCTCTCAGCAATAATTTTTGTGATGATCTTATACACAACATTGTAGAGAGCAATAGGCCTGAATATATCCAAGAAATTTGCTCCCTCTTTTTTGGGTATAAGCACCACAAAGGTAGCATTTAGGGCCATTAGCATCTATTTGTTCTTTTGGGACACATTGACCACCTCCAAAAGATCAAATTTGATCAAATCCCAAAAATCTTGATAAAACTCAATCGAGAATCCATCTGGGCCTAGGGATTTTCCTTTTTTCATATTGAATACAACATTTTTCAACTCCTCAAGGGAAATTGGACCCATCAAGTGCTCATTCATCTCTCTAGAAACAATCGTTGGAATACAATTTAGAATAAGCTTTTCATTCTCATCATCTTTAGGGAGTCCTCCTTGAAGAGAGAGGAAAAATACCTCTTAGTCTCTTCTGAAATATCCTTGAAAGAAGAGAGCAAGGCACCCTGAGAATTCATAAGAGAGGTAATCAAGTTACCATTACGATGAGCCTTAACTGAGTTATAAAATAAGGCTATGTTCCTATCCCCTTCTTGAAGCCAATCTACTTGAGCTTTTTGTTTCCAAAAAATTTCTTCCCTCAGTTCCCATTCAGCAAGGTCTTTTGCAGCCTCAGATTCCTCAACAAGAAGCTCCTTCGTGAATCCCTAATCTCTAATATTCCTTGAAGCTTCTTCCATCATCCTAAGAGATGCCAACTTAGCCAAGGAAAGGTTCCCAAAATTCAGTCTATTCCATCTCTTCAATTTATGTTTTACAAATTGTAGTCGCTTCATAAAGGAATACATAGCGGTGCCATGAGGAGGTTTGCCAATGGTCCACCAGCCTCGCATGAAATCATGAAGCTTAGGATCACGAAACCACATAAGTTGAAACTTAAAGGAGGGATTATTTTTTAGCCCTAACTCCAAAGAAGAGAGTTTGATAGGCCAATGATTAGATCCCCTACCCTCCAAAATCATAAAACTAGCACTTTTGTTATTATCCATCCAATAACTGGATATCAAAAACCTATCCAGTCTCTCTGAGATGGAAGCTTCCCCACACATTCTATTGTGCCAAGTAAAGATCCCATTATCTGGCTTGATGTCAACCAAGTTTAGGGCCTGGATGTGAGCACTGAAGATAGAAGAAAAAGGCTTGAGACGGTCCACCCCACCACATTTCTCCTTCAAACAAGTGATAGAGTTGAAGTCTCTAGCCAAAATCCATGGGTACAAGGGAACCAAACTTCTCACAAAGAAAATGTGCTCCCACAAATTCACTTTACCATTGTAATCAACAGGAGCATACACATTTGTAAGTAGGATGGTTTCACCAGATTCATTATCATGCCTAACCATCGAAATAGACCATCTACTGGAAATCCAAGTAAGAGGGGATATCTTAACCGGATCCCATAAACAAGCAATGCCACCAACATATCCACATGAACCAATACACTACCATTACCCCCTTCTCCACAACTTGGGAGAAATATTGAACATACTATCAATAGACAATTTAGTCTCCTAAATAAACACCACATCCTGAGAATGCACAAGAACCAAATAATGAACAACTTTTTGTCTGGGGATGTTGTTCAACCCCCTTACATTCCATGAGAGGATAATCATTTTTGGGGGTTATAAAAATGGGAGTCCAATTTTCTCACCAAGCCTAACTCCACCAAAGTATCCCCCATTAACTTAATTTTACCCTGTTCCTTCTTTCGACCCACCTTCATATTCTTATCCAAAAAGCATTTTTTAATTATTTTCTACTACAATCCCAACACCGTAGGAGTTTTGCAGTCCAAGTATGACTACATCAGTGCCTGAGTAGGAGAGGGCATAACTAAATTTGTGCCACTTTCCAAAATAGTTTCCCTTATAGGGCTAGATCCATCCATGTCCCTTATACTCAGATCCAAAGCCCTTTGTTCTTCATTTAAACCCCCTAGATCTGATTCCTTAAGTTTCCCCTCAAGAAGAGACATCTGATTTGGCCTTGTTATATTTGCATCAGGTAGCGATGTTTCAAGTATCTCCATGCATTGATCAAGATCATCTAATATTTCAAAATGGTTTAGTAGAGCATCTGGTTGGCTATTCTTAAGGTCTTTATTTGCCCTTTGTCCTCTGTTTCGGGCTTTTACCAGAACAAAACCTTCCTTATCCCATTCCCCTTCCTTTATTGGGGCTTTTCCTTTATCCAAAATTTGTCCAGACCAATAGGGCCCAGGATTTGAAGCCACATGTGGGACAAACTTAGGGCATTTTCTTTGTAGGTGGTCATATTCATGGCAAATCTGACAACGAAATGGAAGAGCTTCATATTCAAGTTTTTGAACCCATGTAGTCGATCCAAATTGTATTTCAATAGAATCTAAAATAGGATTATTTAAGTAAATTTCAACACAAATACGAGCAACATAGATTACCTTTTTATCCATTGTCTGTTGTGATGGTCGAACCAGCTTCCCAAGCAGAAGGGCAATCTTATGCAAGATATAAGTTCTCCAAAATTCCAATGGGAGCCATGGAAGCCGCACCCATACTAGAACCCGCGATGGCCGCTCCTCTGATGGGTTGAAACCCACATGCCAAGTTTTAAGAAAGAGTCCCACTTGGTTATAAAAATAATGACCCCCTTCAAATGCTTTGTTATGATCTATAATACAAGAGAAAACCACCATAAAATAGCTATTCGCACTCAACATCACCTCCACATCACCTTCAAGATTCCAAGTCTTCCTGACCCAAGTCTCCACAAAGGGGAGAGAAATTTAGATGCCCAAAAATTTGCAAATAAGGGCATGTTTGGTTAGATACTCCACATATTTTGCCATCGAGTTTGGTTGAACCACTAGAACTGGCCTGACTTCACATCGTTCCAAACATCCATTGTTATTTAACAAGCGGTTCTCGACATGCACTGGAAAATCCTGTTCCTTCCAATAATTTTTAGATGAAAAAATATCACGAGCTTTCACTCTCTGTGCTAAACCCGATGCCATCACGAAATTCCTCCAATTTTTTAGACCTCCTCCGAAAGCTGCTGCCATCCCCGCAGAGCAGTTTTTCTTCATCAAACCCTAGCAAAGTCTTTTTAACGTATTAAATCCTCTAAGTAATTCCATATTTTGCAAGAACTCATAGGAAGGGAAATATTTAAACAATTAATTGCGGGATATTTCCATCGAAATGCAACCCTCTTCATTAAAAACTCTAAAATTTGATACCCGTCATGACCCACCCTTGGAAAACCTTGAACTTGATAGATTTTTCTTAGCTAAGATGTTTTACTTCAAGGAACAATTGACATGCTATGTTTTAATTTTGCAAGTATGGATGGTTTGTAGGAAATAAAATATTTTAATGAAGAAATGCTTGGCAATAAATGGATCATTACTCAAGGAAGTATTTTTCATGAAATAATATGATGTTGCTAATAGATTATGTGTTTCTACAGAAAATAGGGTTCTTATGGGTGGAGAAAGAATAAGCCACCGAGAATAGGAATGCCTGGGGGAAATGATGTGATGGGTTATGTTGTCGTAATATTTGGGAAGAAAAATGAATGAATGCTTCACCCTTGATGATGATGCTCTTCATAAAATTTACACATGATAAAGAAATTTCAGTCTTGAGATTGCTTACATGATTTTTGATTTTTGCTTTATGATTAAATTGTTAGGGATATGATCTTGGATATATGTGTTATATGCATGATTTCATTACTTCACTAAAGGAATACATAGTTATAAATATCTATTTTTATGTGGTAGCACCACCATGCAAGTGAATTATGTGTAAGTAAAATCTAATAGATAGTATTAACTGAGCAAAGTGCGCTTGCGGTAATGGCTTGCACATTGGACATGAGTGATAAATGAATCCACCAGTAGAAGGACATGGAATTTATGAAATAACAGTATTTTAAGACTACTTGGAAAAAGAGATTTTAAAATGTTGGGAAGTAGGTTGAAAGATGTGCTCTTATGGCTTGAGAGAGGTGGTGTGTGTATTCTAGCTGGGTGAACATAAAGACAGGGAGAGCAGAGGCAAAAATATTTGGTTGAAAAAGGAAGAACAAAGATGGAAGACATTACGTGGAGTTTGTGAGTGGGTACACGATTGATAGGTAAGTGGTTATGCATCCACTAGAGATACTTTAGATATCTTGTCTTATATTCTATTATGTGTAAGCACTATTGTTTGGTCTAATTTTTTCCAATCAATAATTCTCTATGGTTTTTGGTGTGTAAAATCATAGTGCAGTTGACTACCGTAGGAATTATCAAAGTATAGATTACTTGAGGATGAGTTAATAAATTTTCTAGGAATAAAGGTATACTGTCTAGGGGTGTCTCGGTTGAATGCATCATCTTTTCTTGGGTGAGATTGATGGTCGTTCTCCTTAAATATTTTTAACTAGCATTACAAGTTAGCATTATAGATAGTGTGATTTATGGATAAACTTATTGGTAACCATACAAAAATTAGAGTACATTGATAAAATTAGACTTGAATAGATTAAGCATGTATTTTCTAGATCTTCTACTCAATTTTATTAAAGTAGCATTTCACTGTATATGGATTGTTTGTGATGCTTGGTTAAAATGTGTGTTTACATTTTATATAGAGCTTTTGATCTATGAATAGTTGAACGAAGGAGTAAACCTAAGTTTTAATGTGAGAAATATAAGGAATGGCTATAAAAGGATTTTTGGTGTTTCATGGTTTGGATTGTTGTGTGTATTTTATTTTAGAATCTGTAGATTTTGTTGGAAATCATAGGTTGATGGGTGGAATTGATGAAATGCTTATTATGCATGTGATTAGTGTGATTGTTTGACTAGATGAGCTATAAAAATTTATTGAGTCTCTGATTATTGGAAATGCTTGGGTAGATAGAACATAAATGAACATGTTGGAAACCCCTTGCATGTGAATTAAATTACATTGTAAGTGTGCAATTGTATGCTATATGGATATATGATTGTGTGCAATTGGAAAGCATCAAAGAGAGAATGGTGTGCATTGGAATGTCGTAAATAAGTTTTTCTGGAGCTATATCTAATCCTCAATAGATGGTAATCACTGTTATTATTTGGTTTATTGTGGATATCATGGAGGAAGTGTGTGTGGAGTGTTGTATTGGGACATTGATAGTTTCAGGAAAATATATGCCACAACAATTGTGACTTCGAAGAAGCTAGGCATGTCCAAGTTAACTGAATATCTTGTGCTTCAGATTAATGTAATTAAAGATATGTGTAATCTATTATTGAGACATCAAACTCCTTCTAAGTAAAGATGTGTTGGAGAAGTGATATTGTTGTTTATGTGATTGATTGAGTTTAGATAAAGTAGTGATTCTTGTTTTATCATGGGATTCAAAATATTGATGGTGAATGTATTGCAATCTATTCATTTAAATAAAATGAATCTTTTGAGTTGTGCTTTAATACCACCTATGCTTATATAGCTCTCTACCTGTGAGATTGTTTAATCTAGGTGTGTTACGTTAAATGAATACATATTTTAATTCAGTTATGATTAGATTTTTGATGGAATGATATCACTAAGGGAAATCATATTTCAATTTAGTCTCATTTTTTAAACCGTATTGTTGTTACTGAAATATCTCCAAATGGGCTTGGGGAGGCATGTAGACATTGGTCAATCCTTAGGAGTCAACCCAAGTTTGCATAACCCCATATGTAATATCGATCAAGGCAATTAGAGAAGTAAGCGAGTCACTATTTTTGTTGTTGTGGCAACATAGTGTTGCATATTAGTAAGTGAAATACTTACGTCTATTGCACCTTCGGTATGACGCCCATTGACCTTCTTAAAGGAAGTGAATGCGCTACCTATTGAGTGATATTTTTGCCCGATTATGAAAATACACTCACAGTTAGGATCATGTTAAGCAATCCTCTCTTCTAAATAAATAATTAGTTTCTCCAAGGTTTTGTTTGACTAATGCCTTAAAATGTGCTTGTATGCTTGTAAAAGTATGAAAATATTGTTGTAATGCCTCATAGGTGCAAGTTACTGTTAACAAGGGGCCTATGGTTTGATATTTGAAATGTGAAAATGTTGTTGTTCATGAAATTAATTCCCCAAATGTAAGATTAATAATCAAATATTGCCAATAAACTTTATGAAATGCAAATATTTGAATTTAACCTTAGAAAAATGATTTTAATTAAATTTATCCAAATAATTAATGTTTGAACTTTAATTATTATTATTTGGAAAATTTAATTAATTAAAACTCTAATGTTTATTTCAAATATGAAATGCCGAGATTTTAATAAAATGAAATAAACATTTACCCTAATGTAAAATTTGAAACTTTGCATAAAACTTAGGGTTTTGATTTTCTCGTGAATGAAATTAAATAAAATAAAAATTCTTAGGGTTAGGAACATAAATAAAAATGAAATGAAAATAAAATGTAGGTTACAAAAACTGTAGAACTCTATCCAAAATATGTAAACAGAGAAATTAATTAAATAAAACCTAATTTAAACCAACCACAATTAACATAGTTCAAATTAAGTTAGGTGCAACATTCAAGAAAATTTGATTAACATATTCAATCATTTAAAAATGAAAATACCATCCGCATGCATATTTTCACCACAAAAAAATGAATACATTATGAATAATTTGACATTAATGCTTTCTCCAAAATACCTCTATTAATCAATTTGCCAAAATGAAGCCTTCTCTAAAAAGTAACCTGGGAGGAAACCTTTGGCAATGTCTTTCTTCAATTCTTCTCTTATGCTTCTCCAAAAATCTTCCAACCCTCCAAAAATCTTCTGACCCTTTCTTCTTGAATATTAATGATTATTTATAATATGAAACTTTCAGTTTCATAATTCGTTTGTTCAGTTTCATTGATAGGTTTCACAACAAATTTTTGTTTTATAGGGGTGATAATATATTTGTTAAAGATAAATAACATAATTCACTATCTCTTTTTATCAAAATATATGTCTAACTCTTTTGATTGGTGTATCGCTCCAAATTTTTCGCATCCCTACCTTTAGGCTATAGGATCCGTGCCCGGAAGGAGGATGGGAAAAGGATGGCGCGGTACCTCATACTGAGAGGCCTTGCGAAGGTCCCGCCTCTCGAGGGAGGTGTATTATGGTGATTTTTTGATGGATGGTGGGTTCACCAGGAAACGTTTGAATGGTAGTTTCCACACCTAGGTTGGGAATGTGTTTGATGTGTTTAGTTTTATCTTTAATCATCCAAGTCCTAGGTTTGGCCAAATGAAACTAAATTGTTCTATTATGAAAGTGTAGACTAAATGCATACAGAGAACAAAATTAGACAGAAAATAGAGAGAAAAAGATAAATTACAGATCCATACCTGATCCGGATGTCTGATGGAGATTCTAATTTTTGAAGCAATCAAGATCGTCTGGAATTTGACAGGATCGTCTCCTATTTGACAGGATCATCTGAGATCTGACGAATTCGTCAGAGACCTGCAAACAGAGAAACAGATGCAAAATACAGAGAATGCAACTATGATAACAAAGGGTAATGATGTAAAATGGCAGTAAGAACATTAAAATGATAATATCAAACTAAGACACGAATGCATTATAACGATCTAATGACAATTTATGCTTTTATTATGCATTAAAGCTACATGGGTGAACTCCAAGATGCAAGATAATAAAGAATAACCATATAATTAACTAAATGCAAAATATTGCAACAGAAAAGAGTGGAGAAAATGCAAACTCTGGGCACTGATTGCCCCCAATGTGGACTGCAGTCGAAATCATCTCGAATTGGGTCGAGATCGTCCGAGATTGTACGAGATCGTCTGAGACAAATTGAGCTTGCTCCGGCTAAAAAACAATGAAGTTCCTGCAAACAAACTTGGAAAAATACAAATGCAAACATTGATTTAAGAAAGTCTAGTGCGTGTAGAATTCAAGTTACAGGGAATTTCAGCCAGGGGGATGCTAAGGGGAGGGCCTAGGATTAAATAGGCTTAGGATAGAGGTTGGGAGGTTGGAGATTATCCCAATTTGGGAGATCTCCAATGGGGGAGGTCTCTAATGGTGCAGACACGCTTCTGCCCGGATTAGAGACACCATTGGAATAGAGTCCAACTATGCACAAATCAGTTTGGGATGAGATCGTCTGGACGTCCTACGCCAGACGAAATCGTTCGATCTGAGGCGATATCGTCTTATCGGAGACGATATCATAAAACGGACAAAACAAACTCTAAAAATGATGCGAGAAAGGAGGAAATGGGTTAAACGGCGGTTTGGGAGCGGTTTTGGAGGTTGAAATTTGAATTTGAATATTTACTAGAGTAATTGTAATTATTAAGGTTTTATTGCACCAATTTTAGGGTGCTACATTTTGCCCCCTCTTTAGTGAATTTTCCGAAGAAAATGCATTAAAGATGAGTTCTTCTCGATCTATAAGAAAGCAAAAATTATTCCCATTTTTAGGCGACGATTCTAGGTCGAATCGTACGACAGCTTACTATGGTGCCCCCTCCGTGTTTTTACCCAAATCGACGTTTGAGGTAAAAACGCGAAAAGCAAAATTTTAAAATGTTTTTAATTGTGTTTTGAATAAAATTAAGAAAAATAGGGTAAAACCCTAATTCATTGTTACTGTTCATTTTCTTGATTTCTAGAGCTCTGCAAACAAGATGGTTGAGACAACGAACAGATCGACAGAGGTCCGATGCGGGCTACGGGTAAGGGTCCAAACTTAGTTTAGAATTCTTTAAGTTGAATTTACATGCTTTTTAGGTGAATTTTGAGCAATTTTTGAGCATCGCGGCCGTTTTTGGGCCGTCGACATCGTCGGGATGAAATCGTCCCGATTTCGACGAAATCGTCTCAAGTTCATCGATTTCATCTAAGGGCGAAATTGACGAAAGGGGGACGATTTTGTCAAATTAGGGACGATTTCGGCTTACGAAATCGGAGATGATTTTGCTCAAATTTGGTACGATATCGTCCAATAGTGGACGATATCATCATTTATATAAAATTGAACTAATTTTACTTGCATTATTAATTACTGAGTTTTTATTAATGATTTTTATTGTGTTGTTGTTTTTATGTTGCAGAGAGGATTACTGAAGAGCAGAGAATGGAAATATGGTGGGTTGAGAGATGACTTGGCCGCTCTATCTCAGGTAGAGCAAGATCAACTGGCACAGGTCGGCTTAAAGCATGTGGCAGATATGCCCACAAGTTTCTACAGACATGGGGCTACTGACAGCCCTAGCAGAGAGGTGGTATTCGGGTTCTTCTTGTTTCCAGTTACCGACAAGGGAGATGAATCCCACACTAGAGGATGTATGATGGATTTTGAGGATATCCATACAATGACGACTGATCACTCCTACGGCCAATCAGGGTCATGCGATGATGCGACTGTGTGGCGATCCGAGCTTTGCCCTGGAGAAGGGCGGAGTGAACATCGAGTCACTTCGTCAAATGCCTGGGGCATCAAGACTCATATGGGTTTTTGTTGGGGTGGTAGGTGGACTTTTGCTGTGCCATCAGAGCGGATGTAGGGTACCATGGGTACTGGCAGATGTGGTTTGTGACATGAGAGACCACGACTAC
The DNA here is from genome assembly GCA_028583015.1 of Wollemia nobilis. Taxonomy (NCBI): domain Eukaryota; kingdom Viridiplantae; phylum Streptophyta; class Pinopsida; order Araucariales; family Araucariaceae; genus Wollemia; species Wollemia nobilis. The sequence goes on from JAQPPZ010002149.1 coordinate 13,151,289, forward strand.
AGGTTTGCTTGAGGCAACTTTGTTCTATGTCGATTGTACAGGATCCTGCATGGGGTCATGTACAAGGGAGATCGATTTCTGGTTATGACATCGCTACTATAGGTTTGGTGTTGGGAGCACATTATGGTGCAGAGGCCGGTAGGGCTCCAAATAATAAGGATTGATAGGGAGAGGCCCCGAGATTTCTACTGGTGGCTCTAGAGAGGGTCATAGTGGTGGATAGATCTACCGATGTCTCGGAGACTACTTGATGACCTTATCTCCGACCAAATCATATGGAGGCCTTGGAGGGACCATCCAGGGTGGGCCGAGGACGGACAAGAGCTGGCTCGCATCAGGCGAGTCTACTGGCTGAGGATGGAGAGGGGAGAGGTGGAGCTCCATTGGTATGACCAAGTTTTGATGCAGTTCGGTCTATAGCAGGGGATTCCATCTCTGAGAGACTACGAGTTTTCTCGGACTATCCGGGATAACACTACAGTTAGCGGGGCTCCAGATATGCAATGATTCTGGAGTCAAGACACGGATGATGCCCCCATTCAGCTAGTGGATGGGGACGACGCTGGGGTAGCTAATGACTATGATGCCTGGTACACAGGCATCTGCCCTCCTCGGATGACGAGGGCTCAGGGTCTGATTCATGTAGTTGTGCATCGGATGGGGAGGCGATGCCAGGAAACCATTGAGGCAGCCCAGGGTCACGGTGGGAGAGAGCAGAGGAGACCACAGGTGCAGTAGAGGCCACGACAACGGGAGAGGAGGGAGGAGAGACCCCCTTCTCCATAGAGAGAGAGGCCACCATCGCTCGATAAGGGCAAGGGTGTTGACACTAGGGAGAGCAGTGAGACAGTGACCCTCCGAGTAGAGATAGTCCGTCTCCAGGCATAGGTGCAGACATTGCAGGATGAGGTTGCACGCCATCGAGTTGAGGTGACATAGCTCAGAGATGAGATTGCATGCCTCAGAGCACGGGGTGGAGGAGCGAGCACTCAAAAGCTGGCACAGTCGATTGCTCAGATCGTGTTCTACCAGGGTATCTACTTCTAGATGGTGCTAGAGTGTAAGAGGGTACAGCTGCCAGCCAGCATTGCTGACCCGATCAAGATTGGGTCATCGAGGACTTCATCTTGATTGACAACTAGGACTCACAATACCACACATACTACGATGGGGCCACCTCTTCCACCTCAGGGCGGGGGAGGAGATGAGGCTGAGAGCTCAAGGGGCTCTCAAGGCTAGCTACTACAGATTGCACTGCACAGATTGATATATAGTATTTACTATTTTTGATAGAGGATTGAGTATGCCAAGGTACAGATTGTGGCATACCAATTCGGTTTTGATATGATGTATATTATGGTTGATACAGATATAGATGAGATATTTTTGATCATATGACTTGTGTATTATGTATTTTTATGATGCTTTTAATGTTTTGATTGATTGATTTGATGATTCATGTAATTACGTCATTTGGAAATATTATGGTTGAAATGTCATGCTTGAAAATTTTAAATGAAATAATCTGATAGAACAAATTGGTTGTTTGTGATGTGATGATTTGATAAAAAAATTAAAAAATAAAAAAAATAAAAAATAAAAGGGACTTTTAACAATAATTTCAAAGGACATTGTCTCTATTATAGACCATTTCATGGAGTCGCCACTCACTCGGTCGTCAAGCTAATCCCAGTATAGAAATATTGTTAAAAAGTAAAAGAGTGCTTAAGAGACTGTCTTAAGACTTTGGTGATGATGATGATGGTTTGTTTTCAGAGTTTCATAAAAATAGTATGCATGAAATAATGTTAAAATGATTTTTGCTAGGCATAAATTCCTAAGTGTGATAAATTTTTTGGATAATTCCCTAGGAATTATACCATCATTGCAAAATTGAAGGTTGACATAATGACATGAAATAGTGATAATGTGCATGCTTTTGAAAGCATAATTGTGTAACATAATGATTTAAGTCATATGGTTTTCATGATTTTCAAATAAATGGGGAATAAAAATTGGTACAATGGTTTGCACTAGGCATAGAATATGTAGGTATAGACTTATACCATCATCGCGAAAGTCGACAATATATATATATATATATATATATATATATTGTGTGTGTGTGTGTGTGTGTGTGTGTGTGTGTGTGTGTTTTGATTGTATGGTTTTGAAAGAAATTTTGATTTTTTCTATTATGTATGTAGTTGTATTTATACTAAACAACTGTACTTTAAAGAAGAAGAAAATGAATTATTCCAGACAATTTGCAAAAAATATTTCAAAGTATGTTAAAGACAAAAGTTAGATTTATAAATAATCCCATGTGCATATGTGAGTTCGTTTCCAATCTTGATTTATCATAATGATACACAAAATCTCTCAAATACAAATGTGTGTGCAATTGCTTTGTTCATTTACCAGTGTTGAGCAAGATAATATGATACAAGTGATTTGAATGAACCAAATAAGTGTTCATTAACCATGATGTAGATGCATATAACCATCCTAGACTACTATGTAAGTCGGATTATCAAGAGCTAGCTAATCCATAAGCATACATAGGTCTGTACAAAAGAAGGTCACTAATGTGACAGACATATCGCCACGCTAGGAGTTACCCAAGGCCAAGCAGGTTGGGCACAAACCACCTGTTATGGGGCTTACCTCACAGTTTTCGAATAATTGAGACTTCCAGGGATTCGGGCTCATCAACCCTTCTTTTCTGTTCAAAGGGTAGGGAAAGGGATTTTATTGCTTTTGCTTTCTTTTGTATTTTTGCTTGATAATGCTGTAATGATATAAAATAATATTTTTCTTTTTCTCTTTTTCTGGAACTTTGCTTTTTTTTTTTTTTTTATGCTAGGGATACTTGCTCTGATTAGCTGTAGAGCAAGGTATTTTTATTATGGGTAGGGGGGAGCTTGTCCTTTTGCCAATTCTCAAAGATTCTAGACCATGTGCATGATAGGATAGCAGGGGAAACTTTTTGCTCAAGAACCACTTCTACAATGTAACATAGCATGGAAATTACAAATGTAATCATTTTATTGTGAAAAGATATGCTTGGTTTAAGTAAATAACAAGATCAATTCTCTGTGCTCAAACTTTATTTAATTGAATTTGGTGGATTTTGATATAAGATAGATTAGTAATCATGTCAGATAAAAATCAAGATATTTATTTTGTGTTTGTGAAAGTGAGGGATTCCAAATAAATGCTAATTTATCCAAAATAATTTGAAATATATAATTGCAACATTTGTAAGAAGAAATATATAAATACTTTTTGAGAAGTTTTGAGAATGTTGACTCTCTCTTTCTTCTTTATGTTGTTTTGGTTTCGAAAGAGTCAAGAATATTGCTGTTTTTTTATTTTTATTATTATTTTTTTGTTTTTTGAAAGAATTAACAAGTGCCATAAATAAATACAAGTAGTTTTGAATATTTTGATGATTATGAATGTTTTTGGTGTTTTTGAATTTATAAATTGAAAGAAATATAAGATAGTGATTTTGAAACATTTTAAACAAATATATACAAGGATGAAATGACCAAATTTATACATAGTAACGTTTAAGATGCAAAATGTTCATGGGTTCTTTAAGTTCTTTACCATCTAAGGTAGATAATTTGTATGCTCCCGATTCAAATTTAGCAAGTGATAATGTATGGTCCAAGCCAGTTGGGCTCAAATTTACCTTTAAGGTCCTTAGTTGCATTAGTATTTTTTTGATTTTCTTTTAAAACAAGGTCGCCGATCTCAAAGGATCAATGACGAACTTTTTTAACATATGATCTTTTAAGCTTGTTTTGGTAGGCACAGAGATGCTCCAAAGCATTGATGTGTT